>JASVVY010000037.1:0-209807 GCA_032158085.1 Aspergillus hortae | reverse complement strand
GAAGGTGAAGAGAGTAAAAGTAAAGAAGGTCCAGGTCACCCAGTTAACGACTCCTATTTACTCTGTGAAAAGCAGGGCAAGCAGACACTGGGCGTAAAGACGCAATTTGAGAGCCTAAGGTTCCGAGGGGATATAGAGAAAAGCAAGAACCAGAGCACGTTCCTTCTTCTAAATTGTACAATCACGTTTTTCTTTTGTTGCCCAGGATTCGATAAGCCATAACACCTGTGTGGGGAATTGATATCTTCGGAAACAACAAACTGACCTGGATTTTGTTACTCACCAGAAAGGAAGGTATCATGTCTAATGGCTACGCAACGCATCGGGTGGACCTAGGGTTGTCTCTGTCACGTGACCCGACCGGCAACATCATTCATCTATGTATATCAGAAGGATGGTTGCCACAGTATACGCATTTACGGGGCTACAGCGAAGTATTAGGAAAACGGTTTGTTTAGCTCTCTGCTGAAGGACTACCGGACGTGAATCTCGATGCATTTCTGATATCCTGCGGTCGTGGAGATGAAGAATGATGCAAAACATGTTCTTTTCGTAGGGCGAGTCGTATGGTGACTCCCTGTAGCTGGAGGCAACAATACCTAGAAAATCGTGGGAGTAGGTTCGTCGAAGAGCTTCGGTGTCTGTCGTCTGCCCCTGAAATCTGATGTTCCTCTATAGATCGTTCTGCTGTGACACCCGCAGACTGAGTTTATCAACCACCCGATTACATAGTGGTGAGGATATTGTCCGGAGGCCTAGCGTTTCGGAAGTTTATAACTACGTCAACTTGGCATAATTGGTGGTCAAAACTTGGTGCTATAAAACCCTGTCAGTAGCCTCTTTCTTTTTGTCCTTTGCTTTTTTCCCTCTCCTCACCTTCAGATACTTTCTGATATTACCTAGCACTCATCCATCCATACCCACAACTCCTGATACCACTCTATCTCTATCAACCAAAGATGTGCTTCTGTTTCTTTCCTCGAAAGAAGACAACAATCGATACCTATTCAGAATTCAAGGCTCGGTGTGATTATGAACTCCAAAGCTTAGTGCCGACGACCATGCAACAAGGCCCCCAGGCCGACAAATTCATGAAAGCCTCGGCGGAGGCAGCGGATGATGTCGTCATGTCTTATAGAACTGAGCAAATACGAGCACACGCCATTCTGCAACGGCGGCGGCGGCTTCTTGAGCTTCAGTCTCCTCCAGGAAGTCATGCCGACGGAAAACCACCGAGCTACTTTAGCAGCCTGTCCGAAGATCAAAGCAGAAAGCTACGGGACGAAATTCTCCACCTGACTGAGCTCTACTGGGAGTCAAATGGAATCATTACCTCGAAGATAGCGCGGTGGGATATGTCCAACACGTTTTTGGCCATGTTGAAACGTACGACCGTCTGGAAAGACAAACACGATCGACCTTGGGTGTGGTTGCTGGGCCGCAATGGCTGTGCTGATAATGGAGGATGCTGTGGGCGTGATTGTGGGTGCTGCGAGAAAGCGCTACTCTCATACATTCGGACTTCGGAGGATGATTTGGAAGAGAGGAAGGAGGTCGGGGTCTATGGTCATTGCACTGAAGAATGTCCCTGCTGTATACAGATTCACGGTCGTTACCACCCTCATCCGCAACTTCCTCAATCGGAGTTTTGAGTGCTTCTTATATAGGTCTCAATGAGAAGTTGTAACTTTTCTCTCCTCATAGCATTATTGAATATCAATATGCCACCAATTACCCCCGACTGTCCTTTCAATCAGGAGAACGGTGAGTCCGTTGGGAGCGACGCGGTCCGTCTCATGCTGTTGGGTCTCGCCGTAATGGCCATGCGCATCGCATGGGCATTGACCGATTGGGCCGTCTTCCTGATACACAGGAAGCTGTAAGACCTCTCTGTTCTCCTTCGTGTGAGTCAAAGGCTAACAATGAATACAGGCCCAGAGAATTCCGCAGCACCTCAGCCTTTCTGGAGTGTCTCGGGATGCGGTTTTCCAACTCCCGGGGTCGCGAGGATGGAGCTGCTGAGGGAGACCAGGACCCGTCCACCAATGTGTAAGCCCTCTCCGTCCGCTCGTTTTTTTGCTTTTATTATTTGTTTAGTTAGTTCGTTTGTCGTTCTTTTTTTGTTTTGCTTTTATTATTTGTTTAGTTAGTTATTTTGTCGTTCTTTTGTTTTTATTTTTTTAGTTTTGTCGTTCCTTTATGGCTGGCCGCTGGGGTGGTCGGTGGGAAAAAAAAGAGAAAAAAAAGCAGGGTGACTATCTACAGATACCGAGCATCATCAGCCTTTCGAGCATCAGCTTTTCGAGCATCAGCCTCCGCATCCGCCTTCGAGCATCCGCCTTCGAGCATCCGCCTTCGAGCATCCGCCTTCGATCATCCGCTTTCGAGAATCGGCTTCCGCGAGCATCAGTTTACAAGCGGCGTTCTTCGAGAGGTTAGTTATTCTGTCGTTCCTTTTATGGCTGGCCGCTGGGGTGGTCGGTGGGAAAAGAAAAGAGAAGAGCAGGGTGACTATCTACAGATATCGAACATCATCATCAGCCTTCGAGCATCAGCTTTCGAGAATCGGCCGGCGAGCGTCAGTCTACAAGCCTCTTCGAGCGGCCGATTATTATCATCTGGGAATTACCTTTTGAGCGGTGTCTTTCTTGTTGTTGGGCTTCTGGAATAGGGATATCATCTGGGTGAGGAGGGTAGCAGATCGGTCATGGTCCATCTGGTTTTGAGGTATTCACGGGACCTCCACAATCACATCTGGCCGAGGGTCTGTCAAGCAAACAAGCAGGGCAACGCCAACGGTCTGAGCAGCGAGCGAGGGATTGTGTTTCCGCTATGGCCACAACCTTGAGACTATGATATGTGCTTACTGACACCAATATCATCCCTCAACAACATCAGCCTTTGAAGACCTTCCAAGCTCTGGAATTGGACACAGGGGAATGAACAGGGAAATGAACAGGGGAGTTTGAATGGACAAAACGACATGTCATGTATATAGTTTGGCACCTCTGCGCATATTTTGCATGCAATCTTCATCTCCACGAGCAAGGTTTCGTACGGTGCAATAAAAAGTTCGCGCTGGTTTGGCAATAATGATTCCATATATGAAACCGATGGTTCATCTTCTCCTAGATACTTCACCTTAGTGACTGGGAATTGCTTTCTACCAGATATATGTCTTGTTGGGGATCATCAAATAGACAAGGGTACTGTATGGCGGGTTAGCGACCCTGTGTGCTTATTTTTCGTGTTCGATGATTAATGCTGCCACTTATATAGTATTGCGAGGTGTTGACCAGAAATGGGGGTCCGTTATCTCGATGAAGGCGGTGAAATGCCGGATCGTCTAAATAACCGGGCAACAGAGGACGCGCACTACGCTGATATCCTGGTTGGTCTTTTGCCCATCAAAAGTAATCGCACCTAATGGACCACACTGCAGTATCCGTACGCCTGGAAGACTGGCGGCAAAGGGCGCAATATTGAGCCAGATACGGAGACTATCTACGGCCAGTGGCTTTAGAGGATCAGCGCCCGCATCTCTGATATCACTTCGGACCTGTGGAATGGAACTGCCTTAGGGCTGGACAACGACATCCTGGACATCTGGGAAGCTGACCCACTGTGGCAGGAAGATAGCCGGACTGTCCGATGGGACGTGTTTTGGAATACACCCACCGACGACTCCCATGTCGGCAGTCTCTTACCTCTTTGACAACCCCACAGACGGCCATGCAGATGGCGGCGGCCTGCCAGTTATGTACTCCCTCTGGTTCTTTGTCATTTTGTTGTTTTCTCCGTTTCCAAGCAAACAAGAAGGGCAAGTGCTGTCAGAATTATGGCTTCGGATACCTATGACGCTAGACGGAGAAGCGCTGGGCACTCCACTAGACAAAAGGACACGTTTGTATATAGCAATAGTAAGGAACCACTCTGGTTTGGCATGAAACCGACCGCCCGCCTTCCCCTGGATCCGCTGTCGGCCATGCAGACACCTGTCCACTCTCCGTTGGACTGTATGTACTTCCATGGGGGGCCGGTTTTGCTATGGTGACTTGGACTCCGAAGACACCTTCTGCAGGCACCTCGGAGAACTCCTGCCATGTGTTGTAGTTTCAGTCGATTATCGACTTGCGCCGGAACACAAGGCTCCCACCCAGCTAGAGGACGCCGTGGAGGCGTGGAACTGGGTGAGTCACCACATCCGGACATCTCGTCCACCGGAAAGAGGGAGATATGCTTACATTCTAGGCCTACATGAACGCGACAGCCTTGAACGATTATCGAGAGAGATATTTCCTTGTTGCCCAAAGTGTAGGAGATACCCATGCTCTGGTACTCATGCGTCGTCTGATCTCCCTAGGCTACAAAGACGATGTCAAGGGCATTGCAGCCATCGTTCCGTTGGCCCTCCACACAGAGGCCGTCCCCTCGCGCTATGCTGACCGCTACCGGCCTTTTGAGGGTGGTGATGTCCCGCCAACACGAAGCAGGCTATGTGGCTGCCCTACGGTGAGTTTGGCCCGACTTCGTCGTATCAATGCGCTGCATCGTCACTCATTGTCGCCGTTATAGAGGCAATTGGGGCGCAACCCACCGACCCTGACGTTTAAATTCTCAGCGCAGAGGCGGACCTACAATAATTCCCTCCGACATACCTTGTCGTCTGTGAGATCGATCCCTCGCAAGATGACGGCCTGACCCTCCATGATCGCCCGAAGGCATCCGGGTACGTTTGTTTGCAAAATGCCTTCTATAGATGCGTCTTTGTCCTAATTTGGCTCTTCATAGTATCCCGGCCCAGCTCGAAAATTACTAGGCATTTGGATTTCCTGCTCCGAGTGTCGATTTCGTTGCGGATATTGTGGTGGGTATCAAGACTTTCACGCATTCTTGACCGATCCTCTCCACTGCCGAGACGGTTGGGACCGGATGGGGTATCTATTGAATGAGGGTAGATTCAGGAGCCCAAACGGTAGGGCAGGATAGGAACGAGAATGACGCTTATTCAAGAAGACTTGTGTCCGTGAGGCACTTCAAACAACATGTGACATAAATTAACTCATCTAATCCCCTCGCCTCGCCGTCACGTTGGCTGATGTGCCGTAATGACTGTGCCGATCAGGGCGGTTGCTGTAGACGCAATTGCATATGCTGCAAGACAACATTACTCATGTACATCTAGACTTCGAAGGACGGTGAGAGGCAGGAAGTGGGAGTGTCTGGTTATTACCTTACACGCAAGGTCCCTGCTTTGTATGGGTTCGCGGTCGCTATCGCCTCATCCGTAACTTCCTCAACCTGAGTTTTAGCTCTTTACAAGTAGGCAAATATATCAAGTCAGCTCTCTCTTGCTTTTCTCTCTCTTCACGCCCAGTGCCTGCTTGCCCTGCCTTCCACAGAGTGAATAGGAGTCGTCGCCTGGATGAATTGGACCTTCTTCACTTTCTTTACTCTCTTCACCTTGTTCATCTATCTATGTCAATCCCATCACAGTCCTGACCAATCCTACCTCCGTGATATGACCTCCCGCACACCAGGATACTTTCAATATGTCGGACTCCTATACCTAAAATGACCTTGGTCTTTTAGTGTAGCCTTCAGAGTCCAGCATAGCGTTCGCATTACTCAACATTGATAAGAGGTGGAGGAAGATCTATCTTTCAGAAGGAGGTATTGAGATAGGTGGCATATGACGGGCAGTCATAACCCTTCACCAGCTCGAAGGCGTAAGGTCCGAATCCATAGTGCGAGGAGATGCAGGCAGACCGCCTTGGAAGTTTTTCAGGGGATATAGGTTCATCTCCCTCTACAACATCGACATTGTGCTTATACCCCGCGATGTTTCTTGACCTGATATATCAGGTTCTCCCGGCCTGACAATCCTAGCAAAAGTCCTGGTCAGAAGCGTCCTTGGATATCGCCAGAACGAATCCAAGGTCTTTCGGATACTGGCCCTTTTGTGTGGGATCGGAATCACCACTACGTCTGTATGTTACACCTGGATACCTTTGTTTGATTTGACGGTATTAACAATTGCATAGTGGATTGACGGTACTATTCCGGTTATCTATGGCGCCACGATTAGAACCCGGCGGATAGCCCGGCCCTCTATAAGGTGGGTATCGAGGTTGCGATAGACCACCATAGGAAGAATGTGAAGTTCGAGGGGGAGGCGGCTGGTGGTATCTGGGGCCCGGGGGGCCTGCAGGGGGAGTATCCGAGCGGCGGCGGGGAGTGAGGAGGGGGGTAAGGAGGGGGTTTAAACTACCCACACACACGTTGATAGTGCATGTCTATCAAACCAGATTCTGTACATCTGACGATCTCCCTTTAAATATGATGCCGACTTCCCCATCTAATGTCATAGCAACGCGAAGTATGTCGGTCTTACGAAGAACTTCTACTTCACCTTTATGCAAATTTCTACCATGATGGATCTATCGGAGTCGAGGTTCGTGCATCCGGCTATATCAATCACCCTATTACGCATACAATGGCGATTTTGAAGCATTCTACCTCTAGTAGGAATACTACTAATGTTCTCTCTCATCAATCTCACACATTATCCTCATTGGGTAGCTTTCTCTAGAACAAACCTGTGTACTCAGTAAGCAAGATCCATGCTCGCCACCTCATCACTGCATCAGCCGTCTCAAATTGCTTATTCCTAAGAGATGTCCACAACCAACCGAAAACGCCATGGTCGATCTAATAATAAAGGATGCGGAGAATACTTCTTATCACACTGTGCTTACTGCATAGGCAGTCAACATGCAAACCTACGTGGGAGATGGCGTCCATGCACACGTTTGTTTGCGGGGTGTGACAAACAGGCTATCCTCGCATGTACCCCCAGACACGAGAGGTGATAAATACTTGGTCGGGCCCTACTCAGTCTCAAGGTCTTAAATTGACAACCCAGGCACGGCGAAGCTCGTCAGAATAATATGGTCAAGGGCAAGCACAAGAAGAAGAAGAGTTTTCTTCAAACGGCGCGAGACGCTGCAGAAGAAAACACCATGGATACGCCTCCGCCACCAGAGCCTTACAGCGATCCAGAGATCGAAGAATACACCCAACGCGAGACAAGGTACGGCATTCTTTAGTCGGGGTGATGAAGCGCTCTAGGCTGATCGTTGATTGATTGAACAGTCCCTACAGCACAGAAACTATATTCCTCTACATTGGCCCGTCCAAATACGCCGTGCCGGAATACTATCTCAGACAATATCCGCAGTTGAATGTCCCCTGGGGCAGCGTCAATCTGGAAAGTGTTCGCCCGGACATTGGACACACCTTCGTACACTATCTCTACACTGGGACCTACGAAACACTCAAATGCTCCAGTTCAGAAGGACCTCGAAGGGCAATCGAGTTTCGACGAAGTGTCCACGTGTACCATGCCGCACGAGTGTATGGGATAACTGGCTTGGCGCAGTATGCGAAGGAATACATGCGTCGTTTTGACGATGCAGCCACCTTATTGGACATTCTGGACGTTGGGAGAGAAGTCTTTTCGAAGCTTCCTGAGGATGAAACCTGGTTCCAGGAGTACATTGCGGAGAAAATGAATTCTGCGTTGGAGGCCGATCAGGAGAGTTTCAAGGACAATCTCCTTCAATACAAGATAGGACAGGATAGTCGTTTTGATCCATTGATCTTACGGATTCTTTTGGACACGTTTCTCCCGGGACCTGAGGCATCTCCCAAAGCTGCTGTCGACGATGGATCTATGGTCTCCCGCTGTGAGTCTCCGCAGGTGGAACATGAAGACCATTTGGAGCCTCCGGAAGAACCGGTTGAGGAGATTCCGGTTGAGATGGACTGCGTTCCAGAGCCCGTTTTTGAGCCTGATCCTGAAGTGGCAGACGAGCCGTCTCCAGGGGCTTCTCCTCCTCCCGAAGAAGTAGTCGAAGAGCATCGCGAGAATGGGAAATTTTATCCACTATATCAGGGGTCATTATATGGGCGCCGATCTTACAGGTAGCATTGTTCATGCAGAAGCCTGCCACAAGAAGGCATTTGTTCTATTAGCATATATCACTACCCTATATACACGCACTATTTGCCTTCTACTGAATAGAATTCACAAAACGTACTAGCATAGAGATCGAAAGTTCCGGGATTGAATGCCTGACCAGTAAACCTCCTTCACATGTCAAGTGCTGGCCAAAAGATGATGACCCCTATCAGATTTGCTTTGTATGTGTATGCCCGCTCCAGAACGTAGCGATTAATCCATCTCAGAACTCCGCTCAAGTAATCTATGGCAAACAGTTAATGTAGCCAGCCGTCGTCTCCAGGGATTATACCCCAGATATCTTGGTTGATGTCAGATTATTCACCTGCTTCGTCTTTTCATACCGGTACAACCGGAAGATCTCTGATCATATCCTGCAATGCTACTTTCATACTCCTCATACAGGGAACTGGAAGCTAATCTTATCGAATTCCCGCAAAAGTAGGGAAGGACCCTGATTATACTATTAGTACTTAAGTGGCGTCAATAGTGCGCTGGAACTTGCATTTCTTTGTTAGGTTGACCCATCTCTATCCTGTCGGCAACGCTGGTTTCCCAGGAATAGTCCAATCCGGGCAGCAGTTTGCCTACCAAAACCATTGACATGCAATGATCAGGACAGCGCTGTCATAGCTCAAGATGTCTCTCCATTCTATTCTGCTGGTCCTCCAGTTCTACTTAGCTCAGTGTCCCCTACAGGCTGTCCACGTCCTATGCCTAAACGCCAGTACACACATAGTAATCCACCCACAAATTGGTGCACGCTGCATCAATCTGCGTGTTCCACTCCCGGAACTGTGCTAGTGTGATACCTGCTGCAGTGTTGATCGTGTAGCAGCTATCTCCCGACTTCACCTTGTAGAATCTCTTACAGTTGCTTACTATCCCAGGCATCTGTAGCTATAGGCCTGTGCTTGCGCCCGGAACGTACACGCAGACGTAATAGTCGAGCCAAAGGTTGGAGCATGCTATAGTGGCAAATAGGTTAGAAAGGTCTAAGCCAACGTATAAATACCCAGACACGACATACCTGCGTCAATTATAAGATTCCATAATTTGAAATGCGCTACGGTAATACTGTACTTAGCCGCAATGGTGTCGCATATATCCCCGGAGAGGACGAGGTGGAACTTGTCGTAGTTAGCCAGGATACCGGGCTGCGTAGGGCCAGGTGCTGTTCCAGTAGTAGTGGTGGTGGTGGTGGTGCTAGATCTCTATAGTATCTCTACATTTGTTAACTAAATAAGTAATGCGTCGCTGATAGTATTAGACTATATAGGAATTGTTAAGAATATCGCTAATATAAATAGGCAATAGGAGGTGGAAAATACGTCTGGTTCTTAGTATTAGCTTGTCTAATTTGGCTCGTGCGTATTTAGTGTTTAAGGAAAGGGCAAGCACGGAAATATTGACTTCTATATTAGTGCTTAGGATATTGTAGATATTATCAGCGATTCGGTGCGACAGTTTAGCAGTTCTGGGAAGGTGGGTGCTAAGGGAGAGATGTCCTGCAAAGGAACTGTCAAGGGCCAGACGGTTGAGTGGGAGTTATATTGAACTTGAGGGGGATACGGAGGAATATGAGAGTAGGGGCAGAAAAATGGCCATGACAGGCATGATCCTCCAGGTCTCTTTTGGTTTTTGATCAACTACCTAGGCATCTATGTGTCCAATTCCTCCGCGAGATGGAAGCAACAGCAGAGGCTGGACGCCCTTGGACGCAGTTCAACAGACAGTCTGTACAGGGAACACTGTTTGCCAAGGTTCCGTCGCGGATTGTTGAGAAGAACATACCGGGGAAGCCAGAGATCAATTCACTATTTCTTGGAGGACTTGCAACCTTTAGGTCTGCCATAGTAGATGTAGAGGCCAGATGATTTGAGGGCTTTAGACTTCCTTTGGGCAGCTCAGGGGCAGATGCTCATCTCTGATGCAATTCTCCAACTTCTCTACGGAAATGAAGTTCGTCGTTGCAACAAGAATTGAATCATTCCTCTGATAGGGTGATATAACGTTCAAAAATGCACACAGAATAGATTGATGGTGCTTTGTCTGCATATGATCTCTACCACAACAGATTCTTCCATCAACGACATCGTCTTCTCTATCCCCTCTAACGACTAATCATCACGACTAAGCAGAAAATCAGTCCACGTAAAACCTCAATCCTTTCAACGTGTGTCCCCCTCACCCCTCTCCCATCTTCTCCTACCCTTCTACTTCGTGTCCCTCTCCTTTCATCTCAACCACGGAACAGGAAGACAAAGAGCCCATCCTGACCATGCCCATCCCCGACAGTCGTGTCCTCCCTGTCCCGTATGCTATCAGTCTCCTGGCTGGCCTCCGTCACTGGAAGCCTTTGATTATCCCCGGCGATGTAAGTCTAAACAAACGACACCGTCTCCAAGCTGAAAGTCCTAACCGATGTTCTGGTATGTAGCTCAAGCCGGCTGGGAAACAAACCGCCAAACCGGTCACTTTTCAGGTGAAAATTTTGATATTAATTATCGAGATGCTTGACATGGCCAGTCAGGTTGCGTTTGCTCTGACCTGCAAGCAATTCTTGAAAGTGGCCTTGATGGCGAAGCTCAAGCTCTCTGATATGGAGGGTGTGCAGATCTATTATGGGAACTTGACGGACAGATACATTCTTCTCACCCGTGTCTTACCTCGCTGCCCTCGCACCCTCCAGTTCTCCGGAGAGTGGAATGTCTGTCACAGTTGTGCATACATACGTCCCACCCGTGAGCTGTACTGGCTTCTCAAAAAGCCCAGTATCGTGAGCTTGGAGGAGTGGTCGCGCTTCGTGTACGACTGGAAGTACAAGCGCATCATCAAATGTCCTTCCTGCCAGGCTCGCGGTTTCCACGGCCCACTCATTGCCTGCTACACCCCCAGTGGTGCCGATTCCACCACCTTCACCGACGCCCGCATCGTGGAGGTTACTGATGATGACTGGGAAGGCTTCAGCGAGGGGTTTGTCAGTCAGGAGGGCGTTGATAGCAAGGGGGCGCTTCGCGACGACCATGCAGAAGCGGAGAATGACGGATAGTCGCTCACGTTCTTTTCTGATTTCAGATGTGACGGAGAAGTGAGGAGAATTTGATCTAGCGTCTGTCTCATGTTGTGTCTAAGTGGGAAGTGAGTGGTTGGGAGCTGTTGGGGTTGTCATCGTCGTGCTGGATAACTGCACTCTGCTTGTGGAAACATGTACTTACTTCACTTGGGCTCAAGATCCCCCTCTGGTATCGTCCCGATGAAACAAAAGTCCTCTTCAGGAGGTTTCTCGGCTGAATTCCGGATATTTGGTATTCTCCCGATGTGATGGAGGCGTGCCTGAAACACGCTCTAAATGATCGGCAGACAAGAACCCCCTCCCCAAGCCAATTCGTCACGGAGACGACCGCCTCTTTCATCATCCTAATTAACTGAAGCCTTTCGTGCGACGCCTTTGCGTTTTGGCTGCGTCTAGATCTGCAAGTTTCCTCCGGCATATCCTTGCATATGCGGAGACATTCCTGGTCGATTCGCTTCACAGTGAGACCACCAAAATTACTCCATCCATCCGAAACTGTACCGAGTCGGCAGATGGTCTGATTTCGCCGAAATAGACAGTCTGTGAACCGGTGATTTAGCCGTCAACAGGGGTCATGCTGGTTTAAAACGGCGCCGATAACTCGCCTTGTCCTGAGAGATTGATCCAACGTCCCTCTACCCAGCCCAAACCCAGACATCATGGCGCCGTTCTCGTTCATCTTGACAGCCTTTCTTTATGCCCTCACCTGCAGTGCGCGAGCTCTCGGCCACGCGCATGCGTTGCTCCCCCGCGCTGGGAGCCTCGAGCAGGTCTCCGACTTTGGGGACAATCCCACCAACGTGGGCATGTATATCTACGTGCCCAACAATCTGGCGTCAAGCCCGGGAATTGTCGTTGCCATTCACTACTGTAAGGCCCTTCTTTTCAATCTGTGTATCATAAGGAAGTCTAACTGGAACCTGAAGGCACGGGAACCGCAGAGGCCTACTATACCGGCTCACCCTATGCCCAGCTGGCGGAACAGTATGGCTTCATCGTGATCTATCCCCAGAGCCCATACGAGGGAACATGCTGGGACGTTAGCTCCCAGGAGACTTTGACCCACAACGGCGGTGGAAACAGCAACTCCATCGCAAACATGGTGACCTGGGCTATCTCCAAGTATAACGCGGACTCCAGCAAGGTGTTCGTGACCGGGTCGAGCTCTGGTGCTATGATGACGGTATGCTTCCGGACTTCCTTAAAGTAATATCCAGTGGTAACTAACCGCATCAGAATGTCATGGCAGCCACATACCCCGAGCTCTTCGCCGCCGCAACTGTATACTCGGGTGTCCCAGCCGGATGTTTCTACTCCAGCTCCAACCAACAAGACGGATGGAACAGCACCTGCGCCCAAGGCCAGGTCATCACCACACCAGAGAACTGGGCCAACGTCGCCAAGGGAATGTACCCCGGCTACAACGGCACCCGCCCAAAGATGCAAATCTATCACGGCAGTGTGGATGCGACCCTTCTGCCTCAGAACTACTACGAGACCTGCAAGCAATGGGCTGGTGTCTTTGGCTATAACTATGATTCGCCGCAGCAAGTGCAGGACAATACCCCCCAGTCGAACTACGCCACCACGACTTGGGGAGATGATCTTCAAGGCATCTTCGCAACTGGTGTGGGACATACTGTTCCCATCCGCGGAGACGATGATATGGCATGGTTTGGATTCGCTTAGGGATATAGTGCTGAATGAAGGGGTGTTTATTCCATGTATATATGGGGCCAGTAAATCCGCTAGGTTGTATAGTGTCTTCACAATCTCACTGTCAGTTACACACACCCATGTTCAATGCTGTATCAATGTCTTTGGGAATTACTCCCGCTGCAACCGCATCTGTCGTTGTCAGTAAGGCCTTGTGCGGAGCGAGAGCGCATACCTTTATAAGACCACCGATAGCCCCCCAGCTGTGTCTTCCACGTCCAGAAGACCCATCCACGCTGTTTCTCATACGCCGTTATCTGCGCAGCGAACCACTTCTTGTAGAAGTCCTTGTTGGTATCCATATCCCAGTCTGGAGTACTCGCCACGTCGTCGGGGACGCTCAGGCTCCATTCGCCTACGATGGTGGGAGTATTGCTATCCAACTCATCGCTGCATGACGTGCTGATATAGTTCTCCTTAGAAACATTGACCTTGGGATCCCACTTCAAATAGCGATGGTCGTCGTACGCGGCGTAGTATTTATCGGTGAGATATTCCTCAGGATCGCCAGATCCCCACAGCTTGTCCATCATCTGAATATGGAGATAGCCGCCCTTGGAAACATTGAGCTTCTGCTCTGCTGCACGAATCCGCTTAAACGCGTCTGGGTAGTAGGTCGAGCGCATCGAGCCCACCTTCTGTGCATTTTGCAGAGGCTCGTTGACGATCTCGAGCATTCCCACGTTGCGAAAACTGTCGCTCTGGTGGACTTTTGTCGTTATCCACTCCAGGAAGTCCAACGCGCGTCCAAACTGATAGTCATTGTAGAATCCCGCAGTAGACGCATACTGTCCCGTGAAGGGGTTATGCGGAGTCTGCGCGCCCGGCGCACCGTGCAGATCCAGAATGATGTACAGCCCGGCGTCGCTGGCCCATCCGCACAGCTTTTCAAGGTACGCAAAGCCGCCCTGGGGGAAATGCTCGTTGGTCTTGTTGACAAGGTCTTCCTTCATCCAGTAGCCTATAGGGACACGGATTGTGTTGAGCGCGTAACTCTGGATCTCCGTGATATCGTCCTGGGTGATCCATGAGCCCCAGTGCTGCGCAAACGCTTTGTTGGCCGCGTCCTGGCCTAATGATACGACGCAGTCGAACTCGGACTTTTGTCCTTTGCAGCCCATGGATGACCAGGCTTTTTCGGCGATCCAGGGCTCAAACACGAACTGCGAGCCCATGTTTACTCCTCGGATCTTGCCTTTTGAGCTCGCGAAGAGGTTGGTTCCATTGCGAGAGGTGATTGTCTTGTCGGTCTCGGGGAGCCATGCGGTCACCAGGGTGGATATAGCTAGAGGAATCAAGAAGAGAGTCTGGTAGGTAGTCATTTTGTTGATTCTCGAGGCTGAGTCGTGGGAAACGCGTGTATCTTATATCTTATCGCAGCTTACGATGCCTTCCGCCACAATGAGGAATGCCAGTCGCCAGATCGCCAGACCAAATCCCGGTATCTTGGTTGCTTGGGATGAAGGTAGCACAGCAGTAGATATTGATCATCAGAGGTATTTTCACAGACAAAGGGGTGAGACGATGTCGCACCAGACTCATCAGATAGTGGCGGGGTGGCTCAGGTTCAGATCTTACGAAGATCACTGTGGCTGAGACATTGTCAGCGTATATATAGGTTGAGCATCCCTCCAGAAATATCCAGGTACTAACACATCGTGACGTACATTCATAGATCTATCTATCTATCTCTATGACAATTTGGGCTTGATACTCCGGAACATGGCATCCTGAACAGTGGACACAACCAATTCGCCGGAAGGACCCCAAATCCGACTTTCGATGACCGCGCGTCCCTCTGCGCCGCGGCTACTGGACATCTCCTGGATGTACCACCCCTTCTCGTCCAATTTCAGCTTCTCGGGGTCGATGTGGAAGACCACCTTATGGTTTAGGCTTCCAGACACCCCGAGCGTCTTCGCCTCAAACGTATGCAGCAGCACACTCAGTCCCGCACGATCCGACACAAATGCATGCGCTGTAGCAATCATGTTGGGATCCTCGATCAGCGGAGCGACACCTCGGTAGATATGCATTCTGCGGTGCTCCGTGCCCCGGTTCTTCTCGTTGTAAGCGGTTAAATCGGGCGTGCGAACCTCGATTCCAGGGAAATCTGCCAATTTTATCGTCCCCGCTCGGTTGGGGCCCCGGAAGTACTCGCTTGCGGGATGCACCGTGGGATCTTTCTGGAGCAGATCGCCGTACTTCTCCCGGTTGAGCTTGATCCAGTACCCAGGGCCTTCTTCCCGCGCCTTGAACGAACACGTCAAGGCGAAGGCCACCGGGCCCAGCGGCTTAGAGGCATCAGACAGAGGAAATGGGCAGTCATCCGATGGAGTGGTCGGCTGGCGGGCCGTCACTTGTCGCAGGATGAACGATCGGGTCTGGGAGAGGGTCTTGATCTCAAAGACGAACGGCCGGTTGGCGTGGCCGGCCTGCGTCCAATATCCGTTCGCTTCGTGGACTCGCAGCCCCGTGTCGCGGATTGTCTGGCTCGCAGCCCATATCGCCTGCGCGTAAACATGCCCGCCGTACGATCTCTGCACGCTCAGCGGTTTCCCGGGGGCATAGTCATACGACAGTGCGGGATATCGGCTTAGATAGATCTCGTCCTCTGATGGGACCCGTTCCAATTCCATCGCCTGAGCGAAGGTCAAGGGCTCGGATGGGGCGATGGCTGGCATCTTGGCTGCGGGGTGTTTATCGCTTTCCTGTTCCATGGTTAGCGCGGTTTGAGTTTGATGCCTACTGCAGACTTACGTGGAATGTCCACCGGGAGAGTCAGAGTGTTGGCGGTTGTAGGACTGCGTTAGCTCTTGACTCCCCCTAGATATGAGCTGTGTGACACTACCTTATCTTGACATCCCGAGGCTTCTGGGGAGCCGAGGTCTGAGATCCCGCCAGACTAATCGCTCCGTAAGTTATCATCGCTAAGACGGCTGGTTGTTGATAGATGTACACCTGGACTGTCAGATTACTATTCAACAATAATATTCAATCACTTCCCGTATTCAAAATAGGACTGGGTCCGTATTGAGATAGATAAGTTGCTCAGTGACCCCTAACCCCCACATCAGAGCATTCAAGGATGCACCACATTGATACGAGAAGTCGGGCAAAACTCACCGTAAAACAGGTTCATAGCCTGCTTCGGGCTGACAGGACCATAACCACACTCCTCAAAAGCCCGGTAGCCGTCAACATAGCGCGAGGGCACGGCCTCGGGGTGGAGAGCGAACGGAACAATCATCACTCATCAAAGACACCCGGCCGAGTGCCAGCGTATCGACCCAGCTTACCAACTACAATGCTACGGGTTTGGACCAAGCATCGGAGTACAGAGCACTGGTGTGGTTTAGGGCAACGATGTTATGAGTGACGTGAGTACAGTAATACTATAAGAGCCTCCGCTGTTGTTTGCCACAAAAGGAAAGGTAGACTAGTGCTGGTTTCACTCAATCATTCTCGCCTATTTCCCTCCAGCATTTACATTGAGCATACCACCAGAAAACATGGTCCTGCAACATCAAGTCTCCTTCAGTAAGCGAGACAGCGCGACTCGCACCGGCCCATCCGGCTCCGATCACCTGCGATGGGCCCAATGCGCTCTACTCTTATGCATAGCGAGAGGGATACCATCCTGGTCGATGCCCAGTTGACCTCAGGCCGCCCAAGGATTGACCGACTGGGTGATTGCCAGCGGGAAGAACCTCGTCAGCATCTATTTCACCCATTCGTACGACGACCATCATTTCGGAAGCTCGACCCTTCTCAAACACTTTCCTTGCGCCAAAGTCTGGGAACCGAAGAGGTTGCTTCCAGGATGGAGAACGAACACTCCCCCGAGAGACCAGGGTCTGTGGGGAAAGCTCTTCCCCGGACAAATCCCGGCTGTATTTGCATCGGCCGAGGCCCTGCCACGGGACGAATCCGAGCTGGAGGGGGGAAGGTTGACGGTCGAGAGATTGGGACATACCGATTGCGATGAGACCACGGCTTTGTGGGTTCCTTCGGCCGGTCTGCTGGTCGCGGTCTACGGTAGCACACATCCGTATACGGGGGAATCCGGGACCGTGGAGGCTCGACTCACATGGATCACAGCGTTGGACAAGCTCGACGCTTTGAAGCCCGTGGTTGTGGTTGGCGGACACACCAATCCGAACAGTCCCTTTGGGCCGGATGCCATCAGCCAGACCAGGACGTACTTGGAGGATTTCAACCGAACGGTGGAGGAGTCACAGACGGCCGAAGAGATCTACGCACGCATGATGGACCGTTACCCATCACGCCTGAACCCCGGTTCACTCTGGGCGGGGGCTGCGCTTTCCAAACCAAAGTGACGTGCGAGTGCTACGCTTGGGTGTAGTGTATCATCAAGCCGAAGGCAAGAGAATATGAAGATATTGTCTACCTGGTATCTAATGTAGCGTCTTGTATCATGAGCATTGGGTCATACGTCCGTGAACGTGCAAACAGTGATAAGCAATCAAGGATTAAACCCCATCTGAAAGGGGTCGAACGTGCTGGACTTCACTCGTGCTGCACTTGCACTAGACCTTGGTGTCTATGGACATATATTCAGGGAAACTATCATCTATACTGCAAGAGTATCGGGCAACAGCTTTTCTTGAAACATTTCAACCGTGAGTCAAATGGAACCATAGCCAGCCATAGAAAACTATATATGTTTCAACCACATTGAGCTCTAGATCTGGACAACTGCAACAATGGCAATCTATTCCATGAGGTTGGCGAATTTGTCAGTCTTCAGCCTCGGCCGTAACAGAGCCTGATGCGAGACACGGTGCGCGAGCTTTTCCCGAGGGGAAGCACTCTGACCACACTCAGTCGGATCCGGTGATTGAAAGATTTGACCATCGTCTCGGAGTTCAGATCATATCTCCGAAGGTGTTGGGCTTAGGAGGTCGGGGTTTGCGACGGGCGAAGCGAGCGGGATTAGAGTGCGTTATTAACTACGGTTCATGAGCTGATGGCATGATGGCATGATGTTGGAGTGACTTCCGTATTACCTAGTAGTTGTAGTCCATGGTGGTTAGCTATTCGCTGATGTCAGCTCAAGACATCTCAATTCCCGCAAACCTACCAGACCGTCGGACTTCCAACAACCGTTCCATGGATGGGCGTCTACTTTATTCGGGACTATCTCGTCATGGTGGTTGACATCTCCGTGTAGAACAGGTACGGGTTGTCATGATGAGTATATTGCACGACCTTTGGGTACTTTTGAATGAGTATCCGTATTTGATCGTGTCTAGAGGAACCTCCCACTTCTCAGGGGTGTCAGAGACCAGCTAGAAACCCTTCTGCTGTCTAGACACTTTTGACCAAAGGATCGGCCGTCCATGAATAGATCATGCCACCAACAGGCTCATCGGACCTGGAGCCCTTCAGTTAGCCAAATCCCGAGTGACAGCGGCTCAAAACCCGAACCTGTCATGGTCCTGGCCGGGCCATGACTCTCACGTCCGACGTACCACACCCATCACAGTTCCTTTAATGGAAGGTTTCGAGACAGCCCCCAGATTGAACTCCACAGAGCCTCGGCCGGGAGCCCCTGTCAATGTGGTATGATCCCTCCTGAGCACGGCGCTTATCGTGGGACGAGCTGCAGTGAGCTAGTCAGAATTGAATGACCAGCCCAGCAGGAAATGCCGTAAACAGGATCCAGCCAAGCCACAAGATACCAGACCGCCCCTTGGGGCATGAGCCGCCAAGGTAGGAAGCGCGTGGCCGCATATCGGGTTCCAGAATAGGACATCCTGTCGGTCTCATAATTCCTCGATCTCGGATCCGAGATGGAAGCCCCCACAAACGGTCCGCAATCTAGTTTTAGCTCCACTGACGGCCGTGTCTCATCATCTCATGCATCGGTCATTTCAGTCTCGGAGCCGAAACGCCGCATCATGGTGCGTCCACAAGATCCGACCAACGATGAACCCTGCCCCGCGTATTGCTGCTGCGCTGCAGTCGAGCGTCGTTCTTCCAGAATGGCTCCATCCTCCAGAGACTTTATCCCCCAGCGGGGTCTCCCGGGTAGGACGGACGGCGATGGACTTCAGCACAGTCGGAAATTCGCATCATGCTAGGGCCTAAAACAATTCATGATCAGCACGGTGAGAGGTGAGAAAGCTCGAGGTGGGAAAGGAGTGATACATCTCCATCACTGCGCTTACCAGTCGCCGGCTTCGATGCCGGTGCATGACGAAGGTCACTGACAATAAGCATAGACGCTGACATCCGACATCCAACAGCGGGCACAACGAGATCATCAGGAACCAAAATTCCCGTCGGCAAACCTTGGTTGTTGCAGCAATTCAACTTGCATCCTTGTTCGGCCGAAACGGGAATTCTTCGGCTCGCGCACAAAAGAGCATTTGCCTAATGCGATCACGTATCACCAGGACAATCGGCAAGAACGGGGGGTTCGTCCTGAATCAGTGGCCCAGTCCTCCCGCAGGTACAGATCATAACCCCCGGCAGTTCCACCGATCTTTTCTCATCACAACTGCCACCACGCTCCCCGGCGCTCTCTTCGCTACACCCCCTTGAGGCGCGACACTCCAGGGTCGAATCGTCGTCGGTGCCTAACCGGGTCCAGCTACATGCACAAAGGGGGTCGTTAGCCAGCATGAGATGCTCGTCAGACAGGAAGAAGTCTACGGCCAAGGTCCAGGAGAATCAACAGCATACTGCGGACAAACTCATACAGGGAAGGCTACGACATATGAAAAGCCTCTTAAGCGGAGGAGGGGTAACAGAGGACGCAGGCAACATATGCAGGGTGAGTATGCTCATAACTTCATAATCCACTGAGGGCTCGATTAGGTACAAACGTCCGAACGATCGGCATCGGCTCACGCATTCCCCGTGTTCATGCTGGGAAACAACATCACGTCCGAGACTCGGTTGAGGATATTTCCGATGCGTCTGTCTTCCGAAGACACACCATGCCCGGCTACATACGGTGACGATGAAGGAATATTCAACGATGCGGGGGATGTGGACATAGTGGGAGGGGAGATGGTTTGCGTCATGTTGGTCGATACTGGGGCGGACGCTCTCTGTGTCCGTGAGCGGAACGCGGCACTGACTTCACGAAGAGCGCGAAGTGACGACGTCAAGTGCTTTGCCGAATCCGTGCGGCTATTACTGGGCTCTGCGCCACCATTAACGTGGTCAGCAAGCACCACCTCTAGCCGTTGGATCAGATCCCACGTTTGGGAATGGATCTCGTCATGGTTGTTTGCAACCAGGAGGAACGCCGATGCGATCGTCCGCTGCAGACTTATCCAGCTCCGTGAACAATGAGGGTTAATGGAATGCAGCTCCACAAAAGCCTCAATCGTGTTGATCAGATTGAGCAAACAATCGTCGCGAACGATGGCCCGCCGGTGTGGATCAAGTGGTGCCTGGGGATCCAACGATACACGGCACATTACTGATATATAGTAAGAGGAGTGCAGTCGCAGCTCCGTCCTTTCGATGTGGTCTTGCAGGCTAGTGCAGCAGTCCCTAAAGCGCAGATGCGGCGCCGCCTCCGCCAATATTCGCTCTATCCGCTGCTTATAGTCGCGGATTTCATGATATCGGAGGTGAGAATGACGGTGCATCAGCAAACCCCGCAGCATTTCAAGCACTACAGATATAATGCGACAGAGCGTTTCGAAGTATGAGCGATGGCCGGGCATCGATTTGGGGTCGTACGGGATTTCCGGTTGGTTGATCATCGTGATGGACGGCCGGTCGTAAGCCAAGGAGAAGTGGCTGTTTTGAAAAGCCATAGCCCACCATACACGTTGACGAGCTGCCTGGACGGGTCGCGGGAAGCCAGGTGTCTCTACATGAAGACCGAGCACCATGCACATTCGTTCCGTCATGCCTTCAACGCGTTCCCCGTTAGCAATGCCCTGATCTGTTGCTTGTGGGGCGGCTCACCCAATAGTGTATATGATGCACCAGCGTTCATATTATACGACAAAACATTGCTGATTATCAATAGGACTTGTATGATCTCCATCGTTGGTTGGGATACGTAATTCAGCATCCGCAGACACTGGTATGAGCACGAGACTAGACCGCAAGTGAGCCCAGAGGCTTTTCAAGCACCGCATGAAGGACCACAAACCATATACCCAGGAAGTCAGCTCCCGTTCGCTTTCTGGCCGGTCGGATAACTGGCATCCGGATGCTAGGACAGCGAACAACAGACTCAGGAAAGGAAGGCCCATCCCGAAGGGTTTCATAAGACCATTCGCATCCGGTCGATAGACACCGCCCGCGGCAAGACGGCCTTGCAGCAGACGATTCGTGTCTCGTTCTAATTTATCCAGATCGGGAAGCACAGGATACAGTACAGCGCCAACCTCTTTGTAACATGCCAAAAGTCTGCAGGCCACGGTCAGTCACAGGCTCGCATGGGGATCAGAACGTCTATCCAACTCACTTGAGACATTGCTCGTCGTCGGGAAGCACGCCACATACGCCAGCAATGTTGAAAGTGTATGGGTCGGACGACCATAAATCAACAAACGGATAGGCTGCGGACTGATTCCCCAGCGCCAACTCAGTCAAGAGATCATCCTTTGGCAGCGCCTCCGCAGTCTCCGCCGCTCCTTTCGATTTGTCCATGATATCAACCAACGCCGATCTTGAACCGATGTGTATTTTGCTCGTTTTCAACGCATCCACCTCATAAACACCCCGCGACGATGGCGACGGGTCCTCCTCTTCGGGCCCTGATGTTTCCCGCTCGGCTCCCGAGGGTTTTCGCCCAGAACGATTCTGGAACAGGGAGTCCAGGCTTGACAGGATTTGCTCCATCGCCTGCATCTTGGAATTAAGCTCATCCCACTCATCTTGCGAGAGCGACACGGTCTCCGACAAATCCTCCGGACTTCGATCCACATTGTAGGACACCTCTCGTGTCGATGTTATGTACGAGGAGGACTGATACTGTGGCGTAACAGTTGTAGAAGGGGGTCGATAGAGCTCTGAGAACACAGGCGGTTTCGGTTGCGACGGGGGTGGACGACCGTAGGAACAGGTAAAGTTGCGCTTAACACAGTTGCCGCACGGGACGTTGCGATCGCAGCGAACCTTACTGGCACGACATGGGAGACATGTTTTGCACTCGCGAGGTCTCCGCCGGATAGGATATGTAGGCATGGCCGGTCTTGTTGGGCTGTTGAGCGCCTTTTATCACCCCGCTATTGAGGGAACGCTGCAACAGGGGCGATGAGCGCGACAGGTGAGGAAAAGCCCCGAGGGGTGGGTATTGTCTGTACGACGACAAGGCCACGCGTAGCTATCATCAATAGCGGGAAGTCACGGGCAATAGTGAGGGATAATGGAGATGGAAAAGAGGAGACGCAGAAGGCGACCGCCTAGCCGACCATGCAAAGGCGCGGCAGAGGGAGGCTTTGGACCGGCGACCGGGACGTAACGATACGGGGAAGGGCCTAGACAACCTTGGACATGGCTAGTCAGTGAAAACGGGACTTTTTGCACGGATCAAGGGCCGGGGTTGGTGGCTGCATGGCAGATACCTAATAATAATAATAGGCTATTATTCATGGGATCGAAGGGTGAAGGGATCAGGGTCAAGTGAGGCCGATCGTTACCCCGGGAAAGAGAAGAAAAGTGGTAGGTAGAACAAGCAGCCGAATAATAGACCAGTCGATTGGGTATTATTATTACTGGAGTTGCAGCGTCATATTACTGGGGGACAGAGTCATCCCCAACACCGAAAAGATCGTTAGTGGGAACGGGGCTGGATCAACGACCCCCGAGATGGCGTGGTGCAGATCCACGGATTCGACAGCTGAGTTATCGGAGTATCAAGCTGAAGGGCCCGTCGCATATTCTCCTTGTTCGAGACGTCCGTGTGAAAGTGTTTCGCTTGGGATGGCGATGATGAAGTCATCGATGGAGCTCTGGCTGTTGACCTTTGCCAATGGCCGTGGGTGGACGGATTCGGAAGGTTTCCGGTCCTGACTGAACCGCAGGATGCATGAACAGATCTCTCGGTAGCGAGCGGAGCCTCCAACGCCAGTGGATCCCTGGACACTGGAGGGGAAGCGAAAAGATGGCGAATTCTTGATGAATGGGGGGTGTGCGTAGAGGAGATGTCTGATCGAACAAATGCTCAAATCGTGTTGAAGCAGCTGAAGCTTGTTTGCTTGAAGATGGTTTGGTCACGTGATTTGGCCTCCATAGTAGATGGAGTAGATAATCTATCGCACAGGTAAAGAAAAAGGAAAGGAAGAAAAGAATTCATCTACTAGCCTATTCTATTGGACAGCCCGCATTATTCTTTCTATCGAGTTACATGGCTTCGTTATGTATGAGATCTGTCAAGCCTGTCTGCCTCGTGCAGCCATGCACATGGCTTAGGTAGCTATCGCTTGATGAAGTCGTGAAGGTCGTAGCTTGCTATACTTTCATCAGCTTGTTCATATGCCTTCACGGTTCTTCTGAGTATGTGCATGTTCAGGTCAATGCACCTAGTGAGATCTCGTGCCTCACATTATGACTTAGAGGCCTCCGCGCATTATACCGATAGGAACCGGGTTCTTCGATTCACCCCAGCAATGCCCAGATGTGCCCTGGTTCAGGTCCCTCTATCGGCTGCTTGAGGCAATATAACGACACTGTTCATGATTTTGGATCCGTCGGTGCCGGCGAAACTTGGGGTACCGCCCACCAATCGTGCCACCGAGAGTTGGACCCTGGTTCGGGAATAGTCACTTTCAGCTTCAGTGGTTGTCCGTTGAGGTCACAGTCGGCGTGGGTGTTTTCTTTTGCATCTTTCGACCCCTTCTGTGCACCCAAAGCCTTCTTCACGGTCTCAACAGCAATGCTAGCGCCGATGCAAGCCCGCATCGTGTCCTTGACGCCTCGGGTCCAGTCTTCCTCAAGCGCGGGCGCTCGAGTAGTTGGGTTCTCGGATTCCTTAACAAATGCTCCATTGCTAAGAGTCGCCTCCCACGCTTTACGTGCTTCTGAAACGGCCTTTGCCGCACGTTCCAGCACAATCTCATCGCTGTCGCCTTCTAGCATAGCTTCGCGTCGGTATTCTTCGTATGGAACAAGCTCGGGTAGAGTAATGGGGATGAACGGTTTCATCCGCAGTTCATACCGCAAACGTTCACTCGAATACGCATCGCCTGACGAGGACACGGGTAAGACATTGTGTCGCGCAAGAAGCACATACAAGGCATGCAAAGCGATCGCAAACGCGTCGACGGCAACAATCTGAGTAGTGAGTCGCTCAAGAAGCCGAAGGGACTTTTGAAACGCGACATGACGCTCGACCGCTTCGCGCTTCTTTCCAGCCAAGGATGTGAGGTTCCGCTTTGCCATGGAGACGGTGAATGTGCGGATGCGATCAATGTGTCCCAGATGTGTCGAACAGATATGGGACAGATACCAGTACATCCCCGGCAGTTCCTCGGGAGAGTATATCGACAGTTCAAATCCGAGCTGAATGATAAGTCGGAACTGGTTCAGTTTCTGGTGATAGGTCCAGCTACTGAGGGGGTATGAATAGGTGGTGTCACCATTCTGGAGCACCAAGGGTGGTTCGTTATTTAGGGTCCGAAGCTGTTCGTCCAAATCTTCGGCCTGTAATGCGGGTCAGACAGTCATCAAGACCATCAGTTCACACATACGTACCTCCATTTGTAAGTTGTCCCAATCCACAATAGTATGGCAGACAGTTCGGCGAATACGGCAGCGATTCAGACAAGAACTTCGGAATGTGTCCACAAAAGGCTACATATAATGAGCATAAGATCTGTGATAATGTAAAAGTAGAAAGAACGTTACTTACTTGCGCAAATCGTTTGACGAATGCATCCATGTGTCTTGCAATCTGAAAGCGAGGGTCGGAGGGCATCTCAGTTTCGTCAGTGTTCGCCTGAAGGAGGGAACTCGACGGAAGGACAAGCTCCGCAAGCTCATCATAGAGGAACTGCTTGACAGGTACGGTCCCCAGAACAGTCATGTTATTCACGATGATGGTTTGCACCAGTGACCGGATGTAAACAGATGGCTGTGGTTTACGGGAAAGGAGGGTCCAAATCGCAACCTGTAGAGTCAGAACCCGCCATCATTATTGGAGCGGTTGCGGAAAACATCTTACCTTCAGGTTATAGGGTCCTTGATACTCAAGAATCTCCAGTATGTCCACAGCATCCCGACACAATCGTGTCAGATGTGCGAGCGCTTCCTCGGGGCTTATTTTGACCATCGGTCGAGGAGGCACTGTGCTTGCTAGCTTCCGCTGGATTTTCCAACTGAATGACTCTGGGACAGGCTTCCCCAATGAGACAGATTGTGATAGCGAGGCCAGTTGAGATGCGCAGGAAGTAAAGTGAGAGGTGTCTCGACTCTCTATGATATCGATGTCTTGCTCCAGCCCAAGAAGAAAGTCGCGTCGAAATACCAGCCGACATCTGATAGCTGCCCTAACCTTTTCATCCATCTTGTTTTCCGGGTCATCAATCCAGGCTAGCGCCCGATCTACAAGTTTGGTGAAATACTGGGTGTCGAACTGCGATAGCAGAGAGCGATGATATAGCTGAGTGACAAAGTCCTCCTCCTAGAGCCTGTCAGCCTTATACAAAGGACCCGAGGTTGGCGTTTCGCTCACCTCATAGTAGTATTCTGTCGATACTCGCGCGTGAACGAAGTCGCAACACTTCACTAGCGCGAGGCAATATGCGCGCAAAACGAGATGGACCAGCTCAGGAGTGTCTTCATTGACAGGGATATGCGGGCGACCGAAATGGGCTTCTTCGATAGTTTTTGGGACGGGCCATAACAATTTATCGAGGTATAGGGACGTAAAGAGGGTTTGGGAGAGTGGGTGGCCCATATGCCATGCCATCTACCAGCGCGCAATCTCCGTCAGCGATATAACCGAATAGTCTAGTGTCCAAACCACTCACCTCATGGCATAAAAGTTCGTCCATGACTCCTATTACCTCTTCCGGAGCCAGCTCCCGCATGGTATTGTAGTCGTCCTCCAAGGCGTGGCCGTTGTTCTCTCCAGGGCCAAGATAACCGCTGTCCATTTTGGAGTCCATGATCTGTAGTCCGCATCGCCGATCAGTCTTCAATGACCGCTTGTGTATTCGCATGGAGAATTTAAGCCGAGGGGAACCCACCTCGAGAGCGCCGACGGCCTCGAATAGTGTGAAATACTCATCTTTGACGAGCTGACCGGTGCGCAATTCTAGAAAGGGGGCGAAGATACATTAGTCCATATGCACATGCGCAAGAGGAAAACAAGCGAATAAGCCATTGTAGAAGAGTATTCATGATAGAGGTTTTCTCACTGGAGGCAGCTTCTCTGAACTCATCGGTGATGTCGCGCGGGACGACAGCCTGCGAGACCACTCGCATTGTGGGGTGCTGGACCTCGTTCGTTGGTAGCATGGGGATATAGAATCATCTGCAGCCAGCTGTCAGATTTTCTAAAACGGACCCTAGAAATAAAAGTTCGCGACGAGAGAATGGGAACGGGGCTGTCATAGAGAGTGTGAGAAGAGCGGACGAGGGGGAGCGGGGAGTCCACTCGGGCGGCGGACAGGACAAACCCTGCGGAAGCGCATATGCCCGCAGTAGAGCACAGGATGGATTCTGCCACGCAGAACCGGAAAGACACAACTACATTTGCCCGCGTAAGGGTGAGACTACTGCGACACTTCACGACAAGGAAGGAGACAGCCCTGTCTTTCTATTTATACTCGATCAAGCGGTCCGTATGTTACAGAGATCCAGTGTTCGTTCCCCTTCCACTTGAACCGTCCATCTCCTCCCGGCGCATCACCTTTCGATCGTGGTATCGACGTCTTCGAGGAATCTTTTACTTCGACTCGGCCTGAGTGGAGATGGCCTCGGCGTTGGCCTGGGCGAGAGACTGGGGTTCACCCTGCTTGCCGTTCTGTATGGATTGCCCCGTTAGCTATTGTCCTCCTTGAACGACTGGCAGAGTCGAGTAACCACTGACCTGCCACTTGGCGAAACGCAAATCCATCTGGCCACGGCGCTCAGCAGCGACACGGGGGCCTTCCTTGAGGGAGCGGCGGACCGCGCGGGCGGCGACGGCCAGGTAACGGTTGTAGCTGGAAAGGAGACGAGTCAGTTGAAGTGTCCAAGGCGACGAAAAACTGCAAAAGGGTGAGGTCATACGTCAGACCAGCGGCTTTCCAGGCGAATGCCATTTTGTCGGGTGGAGGAGTGAGTATGGATGGGAAAGGAATTCAATAAGAGCAAGGAGAATCCACGAACGACGCTGTGCAATGTCGACTCTCGGAGCATCGGGAAGTCCCGTCATGTGACCACATATCGGGTTATCACGTGATATAGAGTATCCACTATGCCTAATGTGGAAATATTTTCTACTGCGGAGTATAAAACATCAATTTGATCATCGCTCGAGCGTGCTGCGTGGGATCCATACACTCTGGGTATAGGATGGATATTCCTACGAGGGAATTGTAAAGCGCCGCTTCTCATTCATTGATCGAGAAGCTATGTAGAAAACTTTAGAAGTAAGACGGTCTGGTAAACTGTGAGAGACACGGCCATCAACACGTACACAAGACCTCTCCAAAACGCGGTCTCTTCGCGGCGGCCAATTCCTCCCCTACTCACCATATTTATCATATCAGAATATACCAACATCCCGACTTTCGCTCATTTCCTATCTCCTCTGCAGAACCAATACCGTCGACCACCAGCGGGTCCTTAACGAGGAGAATCGCTGTACGTATAATGGAACAATATTTCTGAATTCACCCCCATCTCACTTACCTGTCAGTCACTATGAGCTCTCAGAAGAAGTCCCTCAATCGACCTAAGAAGCGCACATTGGTTCGCTGGGACGGTATGTCGTTCTCTTACTTCTCGTTCCACGCTACACGCACATCTCGCTAACATGCTAATCATCCTAGACAATCTCGATGAGCTCCTTCTGTTGACCATCCAATCAGTATGCAACAAGAACTCCGTTAAGATCCCGTGGGCCGAGGTGGCGAAGACTATGGGACATAATGTGACCGAGGGAGCTATCGTGCAACATCTCGCCAAACTTCGCAGTCGTCGGGTTCAATCTGACAAAGCTGTACCTCCTCCTCTCCGGCGCGGCGGTGTTGGGTCGTCCTCAGCCAGACCATCTGAGACTAAACGCAAGCGCCATAACACGCCGCCTTTGGAGCCTGACGAAGAGAATCCAGACGTCATTCCCGTGATTGACCATTCATCCGACGAAGATTACGGGGTCAAGAGTGACGCGAAAGCACGCAGGAAGCGGAAGCAGAGGGCCAACGTTCAGCCATCGAAGGATGTCCCAATTAAAGCAGAACCAGAGACCGAAGATGAAACAGAGAGCGATGGAGAGGGTTCAGGAGAGTATTTGGTACCTGGTGCTCCCTTCCTGGACTTCCCCAACGACAGGCAGGCCGTCGAATCTCCTCCTGTGCCTGAGAGCAAGATAGTCGTTCTGAAGTACAGGGCTAAAAACAACCATGGCTCTCCAGGTGTTCAGGACTTGCGACAGACTCCGGCCAACTTGTATATGGACCAAACGCTTGACTCTGGCCTCTATCAGCATTCTCTCAGCCCTCTCCAAAACAGTCCTGCGTTTGCGAATCACCATGCTGTGAACCAACATTATGTGGCAGCATCTCGGCCAACCGAGGCAATCTCATATGAGACAGCTTATGCGCCCGCGATTCTCCATAACTTTCGTGCTTACGATGATGTTAACGGCCTTCCTGGCACTATCGCACCGTGGGAATGGCACCAAACCACCTCTACTCATCACGATCCTTCCGATATGATCGGTTATAATACTGAGGAATTTTTCGATGATCAATACCAGTATCATTTTTAGTGCCTATGGGCGCATGGATGGCACTGAAACTATGTCCCGAGCGCGTCGATAAACCGTCATCTATCGCTATATCGTACCATTGTTATCAGATGACAGCTTTTCGGGTTTGCGTGTTTCTCTTTGGTAACTGACAATTCATGTTTTGGGTGTTCACTTGCGATGTCCCTGGCTTTCCTTGTCGCTCACATGCGTTCTACCTACGTCAATGCTCGTTCTGCATTCATTTCATGTTCATTGGAGAAGCGCAGAGGCCCATAGATCTCGGGAGAACGGATAAAGTCAATGCTTATGTTATGGTGCTTGCTCGGTTGATGCGATTGATTCAGAGATGATTACAAACGACAGACTCGTTCAAGTACAACAAGCCGAAGAAGAAGAATCCCCATAAACAGTACCTGATGTAGCTGCCGGGTAGGTTGGAGTAGTCGTTCCGACCACCCGAGAAATTCCCTCGGGAAGGGGCCTCCACGTGACCTTCTAGGAGCTTCTGCCGCCAAGACAATCTGGGGAATCCAGAAACGCCTGGAAAATTTTCGAGACTTTGGCTTCATCTCCCTCTCTCTCTCCATCTCTTCTTTCCTCTTCACACCCCCTCCTACCATCTTTCTTTTCCTCTTCACCCGTTCGTGCTCTGGGAGTTGTGTTCGGGATTGAACCATTGCCCTTCTCATCAGCCGTACGCCTTCTTAGTCTCCTAGAATCCTTCATCCTCCCTTGTTCAACATGCAGCGTGCTCTCTCTTCTCGGACTTCGGTCCTCTCCGCCGCCTCCAAGCGCGCTCCTTTCTACAGATCTACCGGTCTTAACCTCCAGCAGCAGCGTTTCGCTCACAAGGTATGTGAATTGTCCGCTTATAGCCGACAGCACCGGCAATCCCGAGTTCACTTCGCGCTTCCGTGACTCCCGAGGGTCCATCTCTTAACATTGTTGCTAATTCCCTACAGGAGCTCAAGTTCGGTGTTGAAGCTCGTGCCCAGCTCCTTAAGGGTGTTGACACTCTTGCGAAGGCGGTGACTTCGACCCTTGGTCCCAAGGGTCGTAATGTCCTCATTGAGTCTCCCTATGGCTCTCCCAAGATCACCAAGGGTACGTCCCCCCTTTTGCATCAAGATTGGCTTCGACTGTCATAAAAATACCCCATGATACTGACCTCCACAGATGGTGTGACCGTGGCCAAGGCTATCCAGCTCCAGGACAAGTTCGAGAACCTCGGTGCTCGCCTCCTCCAGGATGTCGCTTCCAAGACCAACGAACTCGCCGGTGACGGTACCACCACCGCTACCGTTCTCGCTCGTGCTATCTTCTCCGAGACCGTGAAGAACGTTGCTGCCGGTTGCAACCCCATGGACCTCCGTCGCGGTATCCAGGCCGCTGTCGATGCCGTTGTCGACTACCTCCAGCAGAACAAGCGCGACATCACCACCGGTGAGGAGATCGCCCAGGTCGCTACCATCTCCGCCAACGGTGACACTCACGTCGGTAAGCTCATCTCCACTGCCATGGAGAGAGTCGGCAAGGAGGGTGTCATCACCGTGAAGGAGGGCAAGACCCTCGAGGATGAGCTCGAGGTCACTGAGGGTATGCGTTTCGACCGTGGATACACCTCTCCTTACTTCATCACCGACCCCAAGGCCCAGAAGGTCGAGTTCGAGAAGCCCCTGATCCTCCTCTCTGAGAAGAAGATCTCCGCCGTCCAGGACATCATCCCCGCCCTCGAGGCCTCCACCACTCTCCGTCGCCCTCTCGTGATCATCGCTGAGGACATTGAGGGTGAGGCCCTTGCTGTCTGTATCCTGAACAAGCTCCGTGGTCAGCTCCAGGTCGCCGCCGTCAAGGCCCCTGGCTTCGGTGACAACCGCAAGAGCATCCTTGGTGACCTGGCTGTCCTGACCAACGGTACCGTCTTCACAGACGAGCTTGACATCAAGCTCGAGAAGCTGACCCCCGACATGCTCGGTTCCACCGGTGCCATCACCATCACCAAGGAGGACACCATCATCCTCAACGGTGAGGGCAGCAAGGACTCCATCGCTCAGCGCTGCGAGCAGATCCGTGGTGTCATGGCCGACCCCACCACCTCCGAGTACGAGAAGGAGAAGCTCCAGGAGCGTCTGGCCAAGCTTTCCGGTGGTGTTGCCGTCATCAAGGTCGGTGGCGCCTCCGAGGTTGAGGTCGGTGAGAAGAAGGACCGCGTTGTTGACGCCCTGAACGCCACCCGTGCTGCCGTCGAGGAGGGTATCCTCCCTGGTGGTGGTACCGCCCTCCTCAAGGCCTCCGCCAACGGCCTGAGCGACGTCAAGTCCGCCAACTTCGACCAGCAGCTCGGTGTCAGCATCATTAAGAACGCCATCACCCGCCCTGCTCGTACCATTGTCGAGAACGCCGGTCTCGAGGGCAGCGTCATCGTCGGCAAGCTGACCGACGAGTTCTCCAAGGACTTCAACCGTGGCTACGACAGCTCCAAGAGCGAGTACGTCGACATGATCGCCACCGGTATTGTCGATCCCCTCAAGGTTGTCCGCACCGCCCTGGTTGACGCCAGCGGTGTTGCCTCCCTCCTCGGTACCACCGAGGTTGCCATCGTCGAGGCCCCTGAGGAGAAGGGCCCTGCCGCTCCTGCTGGCGGCATGGGTGGCATGGGCGGTATGGGCGGCATGGGCGGTGGTATGTTCTAAACTGCCTCGCACCTACGTTAGCCTAGCCCATCTTCCTTGTTTCTAAAGGTTTCTCTTCGAGCGTGTCTTTGCATCATATCGGCATATTTTTTCGATAAATTTCTGTGATTTTAATCATCTCCTTTGTTCCTGTAATGTGTTACATGTCTGTTTCTTCCACCCAATTCCTCATCTCCGTATCCCTACCTTCATCTCTCCCGCTGCTTGTTGATTGGGTTCTTCATCTCCACTCCACTATTTTGGGCATAAAAAGTCTCAGGGAGTCCTGTGTATCATATCATGTACTTTACTACTCTACGACTGATGCTGTAGTCGTGGAATTGAGATCATATTAATGTTCAAAGTGTCTATCAATCGTAGTCTGTCGCAGCTCAGTAGCTTCTTGTCTAACTTATGCATTGAATGAACTATGTCCAGAGTAAATGCCCGTCCACGACTCCCCTCCGCACTATCTCACTTTCTCGGTGTACGCATCTTCAATCTCCGACACTGGGACGGGGGGAAGAGGAGAAATGACACGGTCTTCGTGCCTTTTCCAGATGTCGTTCTCCAGCTGCTTCTGATATCGTCGGTATCTGCCGAACCGGTCCCTCCTGTGGGTGCTTTGTGTCGACACGGATGGGGCCTTTTTGGTCTTCTTCTCTCGATGGAACAGTCGTTTGAGGGGATAGAAGAGGAAATCAGCCATGATACCGGCCAGAATCCTGTTGGACTCGACGACAGCCTCGCGGAGCCTGTCGCTAAAGGCCATCAGGAGAGCAAAGACAATGACTACGACGGACGTGGGACCTTTTGGGTGTTATTGAGATTCAACCCTGCATGTGGCAGATTGTATTTTTTTGGGTAGGGTTGCTTACCTGCTATGGAAAGCATCTGTGACATGGTCAGATTTGTCGGTTCGCCGCTCCATTCTCGGACATTGATTCCGAATAAAGAGGTGAAAAAGGACAGTGGTAGGAATCTGTAAAACCTTTGTGAGAAATATTACACATGCGTGGATGGTCTGGGTACTTACATCACAGTGAAGATAGTGAAGACCATCACAGACTGCGATTGATTCTGGGTTACTTCTGCTTCCCAGCGAGCCAAACGCGACTCGTCGACATTTGCTTGTTTTTGCTTGAGATCGAGGAGTGTTTCCACCTTTGAGGAAAATTAGTTGAAGCCATGGTCACAACACGACAATGCTTACCGCTCTCTGCGCAGCATATGCGTTTTCTTTCATGTCCGACACCTGTGTGCGGTACTGGTCTAGACGGCTGAGTGCGGACTCGATAAATGACCTTCCATAGCCTTTGTCCTCGAAGTATTCCGCCATGATCCTGACAGTTGCGGTCTGTTCTTCCAACAGCTTCATGATCGTCCCCAGTTCGTCTACAATATCACGGAGTTCGAGCAGTGCAGATAGATCCTCGCGGTTCTGGCTCGCTACCCGGTGGTCTCTTTCATCCTTCTCGGCTGCTGTCATTGTCTTCCCATCGAGTGTCTTGTTGTAATCGTCGGGTCTGGTGATGAACCCGCGATTCCGGAAGCGTTTGAACGACTTGGTCATCGATTCGGTCTATAGATGTCAGTGGGTTGTTTGGTGTGTAATAAGACGCACAGTCCCACCAGTATGCTTATGGATTCTTCGAATATGCGAAGGACTTGCAGGTCGTGGTGCAACGTTCTGTCGAGAAGGATAGTCACAGCGTGCAGGACGATCAGGGCAGCAAGATCCCCTGCGGTCTCAAAACGTCTTGCTAGATCGCCATTCAACTCATTGTAGATGCTGTTATACAGGTTTGCTTGCTCGTAGAGCTTTCCCTCGGCGGTTGTAGCCTCCTGTCTGGGGAAGAAGGTGACAACGGTTTTCTGGTCCACGATCCAGAGCCAGAGTTGATCCACCATAAGCACCTTTCCGTCTACGAAGATGTTGGATGACTCAGATGGGTCCTTGTCCAGAAGGGAGTTCCGAAGCTCGTCACTTAGATTGATGGTCTTCTTTGTTCGCTTCCAGAGCATTTGGTCGTCGTCTCTTGCCACGGTTGATCGTAGATTCGGGTACCCATACTGATCTAGCGTCCTTCTGATATGGATTGGCGGCTCGGAGCCCAAGAACTTCCAGATCAATTTCGATTCCAGGGTCGATTCGGCGACGTGGTCTGGTGCAGGGCGGGATCGTCCTTGCCTTAGTCGCTCTTCGACGACTTTTCGTCGTTGGAGAAGATTCCAGTAAGTGTCCCAATGGAGCTGGTTCATGTAAGCTTTTAACGCATCCTCGTTTCATTATCGCTACTCACATATGGTATCTGTTTGTGGTTGTGAAGTGTAAGTGTATATTCGACATGGGATACCAAGACTACTCACATAAATGGCCAACCGCGGGTCCCTAGGGCCCTCTACTGGGGTGTTTGGGGAAGGATTGTCCATTCGGGAATGTATGCAGGTCGAACGGACATAGCGAGCATGAGGCTCTAAATGGCGCGCTCGAATCAAATTTGAGGACCAGCTATCTTCGCTCATGAATTTCCTAAAGCTAACGCAGGAGAAACTTCGTTAGCTGTGCATATAACAGACCCTGCATGTCACTCACAATTCGGACCTCTCTTGATCCTCGCAGCACTTGGCCAAGACTTCAGGGACCCATCCCGTGTGCGTGTAAGGAACATGGACCCAGAGGAGTTTCTCACTACCTGGCTCCGGTCGATCGAACCGCGGAGCTTTGCGAGGGGCTTCGTTGCGAAATTCATTCAGCCGCTCTCTTATAGAGCTGGGGACCGGAAGGAGGTTTTTGTATTTCGACGATACGCTTCCCCTACTATAATGTCTCGTTAATGCTCTCACTCTGGAAACTTCCATTGTCGTCGGAACTTACAACGCATTAGTCTGGGTCAGAACATCAGCGCCCACGGAATCGTTCCTTGGTCTGTCTTCGCCATCTTCTGGTAGACTGCCATGGTCTTCGTTAGATGCTCGTGGGCTTGGGACGGACGTTTGATCCTCGTCTTTTGGTATCTCAAAATAGCCTTCGGCGGCTGGCTCTGTGACATGTATCCGGGGCGATGGCGGGGATGTCGGGGCCATAAAGCTTCGACTGTGTTTCAGCGCTGGCCTAGTAGCTGCAGAGTCTGATTTCCGGTGTTCAATTTCTCGTCGGGGAAATTGATTCTCTAGCTCGAACGGCAATTCTTCGTTCGCAGCTGAAGACCGCGGGCTACTGAAACTACTCACGGATGATTCGTCCAGAGACCCTGGGGGGATCGCTCCTGTTCGTTTCAACCGCTCGCTAAGACACAACGAAGGCCCGTGTTTCAGGTACTCTCGCAACGGCGTCTTTGTTGACCAGAGCTTCAGCGGGGTCTCGTCACTGACGCCTCGGGCTGTGTCTTCAAAGAACCCATTGACCTGAACCATCGTCTCGCGACCAACATGCAACGGTGAGGCCGTTATGGTTGAGAGCTGCACGGCCATCGCAACGGAGGACTGGAGCTCTTTGATGAAGCTCAATCTTGTTGTCTGTTCCTGGCCTTTGAACGTTGCTGTACCGACGTGGTCGGTGGCTAATGGGACCTCCTTCTCGTGCTCGAGGTCTAGGAGCCCCGATCGAATGGACGTGATGGGGACGTGCATTTCGACGGTGGTGTTCGTGACCGAATCCGTCACCGTCAAGGTGGAGTCGACCGTCTCAAGGAAAGTCCATAGTTTCATATCTTCTGATATAGCCTTGAACTGATGGGCAAGATGAAGTAGGACTGGGTGACGCGGTCTGAACAGTTCTCGTAATCGATGCGGGATGTGGTATTTCGGGTGCATCAAGCGACGGATGCTCTTCGCATATTCCTGAGCCGACAGGTAGCTTGACCCTTGATGGGGTGTTGCCAGGAAAGCGATGCCATAACAGCTTGTCAGGATCGATTCTAGATTGGACTCTGAGTGTCCTGCAAGGACAAGGGCTGCTTTTGCGACAAGACCGCCAGTACTGTGACAAATAAAGAAGATGGGCCGTCTACTACTCTGTTGACCTGTTAGTTCGTAATCCGTCTCGATCACGTAGGGCTGCATACTGTCAACTGCCTCTCTTGATGGATCTGGTGCAGCAGATGCTTCGCTAAGGAGTCCAGGCTTTCGTGGGAGTCGAATGGGCCAGGGTCTATGAGAAGGACGCGCGCATTGGGGATATGTCGTCGCAGTTCTGAAGTAACCCATGGCTCTCGGGATGCCTCATCCCACCACGTCCTGGTAGGGTCTGCTCCTATAGCTGGTACGGCAACGATACTGGAAACATGGTCAACAACGGCGTCCTGCTGTCGCGGGGGCCTAGCGATCTTAGCACTTACTCCACTTCCGTCCCGACTTGAGACAAGAGCCCGCTACTAGCGTCACTGGGTGTTGTCGCCATGGCTGGAGTATCACTCTAAGCGCGATCCTCTCAGTCAATCCATGCTTTCAGACGATGGAGGAAGCCGTTGGGATAAATGTGTAGCAGTGAGTGAGTGACAATCGTCATCTGACGGGGACGGGCACCGCAGCTGACTAGTTAGCAGCTAAGGGGCTCAACAGCCCTAGTGCAGTCAGCCTTATGATCGTCGTAGTGAGGGGGGAGAAGTTCATCTGCTCGTGTTCTCGTGACTCACTAACACATACATATTTTCCCACTAGAGATGCCCTTAGGCATCCATCGTCTATCATGCTCGTGGAGAGAAGATTTGTGCTCTGCTTGAATCTAAGTCATATATATACACGCCAGGATACAATGTTTTTCGAAGAAGGACAGCCACCCTCCGTTTTCCACCACCATGCTAAAACAAAATGCAGAAAGAATGCTCTATGACGTGGACTCAAATCGGTATCATCAGCAATAATGCTCGAGAAGACAGGAAGAAGAAAGACCATAACCAAGGATATGTGGTGCGCTAGACCCATAATCAAAACATGGAGGATTACAAGTTCAGAGTAGAGAGAGGTGAAACGCAAAATTGTACAGAGATGTTCAGGAATGGCGTCTGCAGGCCGCATTTACGCGGCTGCAGTCCCAGAAGGACATGAGAGGAAGGCATGCACGGGTGCTCATACAGAATCGCTCGTGGTTTCATCGTCGCTGTGGCGTCTCTCATTGACTTCCCGAGCCATCTTCTTCCCAAACTCGTAAGTAGAGATCATGATGGCACACGCCGGAGCGACTTTCAGGCACCGTGCGACCCAGCCGCGGAAGAGTCCGGCTGTCCCTTCTTCACGGAATATATGCAACAGGAACTTCGGTAGAGGAAGTTGTTCGGGGCGAACGGAGCCAGGGCCCGTCACAGCTCTTGGAGTGCTCGGGTGCTCATCACCCATGTGTCGAAATACTTGCTGGCGTGTTTTTCCAACGTCAAACGGAGTAGTGACAAATGCTGCAAGGGATCCAGACGTAGCACCGGCGACAAAGCTCTCAAAGAATGTGGGTGTTTCAAAGTCGTGGGGATGTTGCTGACTCGTTATTGAGCCATGTGGAAGGATATGATGCGCCTGGGCCTTCTTGCGGCCTTCCATGAGGAACTTCTTGACCTCCTCGTAGCCCCACCAGTACAGGCCAGAGAAGGGAACGTCGCGCCACATTGTCAGGGTCAATCCGCGCCAAAGAGACCTGTACCCGTGTACCTGAGTCATGTTGTAGAGTCCATCCAAAGTGGCCTTGAAATGTCCGGCACCAGTGCCAGGCGTGGCCTGTAAACGAGTCCGGAACATCTCGATTGGGCTGATTGCAGACGCGGCTGCGATTCTCGCGGCCGCTCCTGCGACAAACGCAACGTAGTTTTCGGGGAGGTACTGCTTTATCGGACTTCGGTGGTCGAACCGGAGCCAGTCGTAACCAGAGAAATAAATGACGTTCGCTGGAATGCCCATCATGAGGGTCGGGCTGAGGCCACGCCATAGCGTCAGCACGCCTTCATTCCGGGCGATCTTGCGCAAACCATCCAAGGTGGAAGTAAACGTCTTCCGCTGGGTCTCTTCCACGGCACACTCTGTCACGGCAGGAAGAGCTCCTGCACCTGGTCCCACCATGCAAACCTGCGCATTCTGTCCAATCCAAAATACTTCTCGACAGCAGGCAGTGACGCCCAGATTGGGGGGTACGTTCTTCAGCGTCTGTGTTGTGTAGGAATTGAACGGGGATGTGTTCTTGATGGGAGACTGGGACTGGAGGCGAATTCGGACGACATCGAGGGGGTTGACTAGACAAATCCATCAGCATGGGCTGGGTTCTCGAGATATGACCGAAAGTACTGCCTGCAATCAAGATCAAATCGTTCACATACCTAATAAACATGTCAGGATGTTCCCGCAGGTGGCGGACAGCATCCTCTGTGATAGCGATACGTCATTGTTCCATTGTCCATTAACAGCGCCTGGGGCTGGGACATCTTCTGACCCAGCAGTAGCCGTCATTGTGGTCTCTTCAATCCAGTTCCATGACTCTGCAGGGAGTCTCCGGTCTCCAACAGCGTTCGAGTCGCTCGAGCGATATCGGTCCGAAGGCGCAGGATCAGACCTGACGCCGGACATTCATTCAGTGAAAGCGGTCTCACAACGAATATTCGCAGTCGCCAGGTGGAGATCGGTGAGACCTAGACGGAGGAGGATAGCCACGAGGACGAACAAGGTTTCGATAGCGGGGAGAGAGAAGATGAAGCACGATCACTCATAATGCGTCAGAGAAAAAGAACGGCCCTGGTCGGTTGAAGGCGGTGGCGCTTGGACCAAAGAAGCTTAGGCCCGGAGATAAGGGTGGGAATTCATCCTCCACCTCTTCCTACTCTTCCGCAACAATTATTATCATCACTCGGAATTTCTCGAACTGCCGCTGTTCTCGTGGGTGGTCGATAATCACCGGGTTTTAAACAGGACAATGGCTTAACAAGTGTCTCAATCTATCTCGTTGCATATTCTGATTGCATCATCTCTCCCTCGGCGTCTCCTGTCCCGCACTAAATCGGACGCTACCGGGCTTATCAATCAAGGATTCTGGCCACCACCGGCCACTGTTTCTGGTCAGCACAACATGGAGGACAACGCGGAGCTCGAGTCGTTTCGACGTCAGTGGCGAGAGGAAGTTGCGCGTCGTACAAAACAAAATAAACCTAGCCCATCGCAATCCAAACCGTCGGCATCTACGACCACTCGGCCTCCGACGACACAACAATTCCCACCCACTCACCATGAAGCTTCACAACGCAAAGGAGAAGACGACGGAGACGGGGCAGCAGCAACTTTGGATCAGGGTGAAATTATCCAAGGAGTAAGCCAGCTGAGCTTACAGCCCCCCGACGACGATGCCTTCAACAATCAAGTACCCCGCAAAGAGCCCAAATCCGCACTGGAACACTTCGAGCGCGCGGTAGAGAAGGAAGCAGAAGGAAATTTGGGCGACAGTCTGCAGCTATACCGCAAGGCTTATCGAGTATGTCGGAGACCTCGCAGAATGAGGATCATGGAGACTAATAGTGTCGTTTCTGTAGCTCGATGCGGCCGTCGATAAGACGTACCGGAATAAGCATTTCGCTTGGGCATGGAAAAAATCAGCTCAAGCGGCGGCTCCTTCAGCCAGTGCTCCCTCAGCAGCGCAAAAACCACAAGATGAATCCGAGACTCTACCAACGCCCGAACTAATTGCTTCATTCGCCAACCTCCCTATCCCGCAGGCTGAACCGGAGATCGAGAATACTCCTCCTCCGCCATGCCCCATCGCAAACGTGCCCTCGGAGGTAATCGTTGAGATCCTACGGCACATCGCTTTGATGGACCCATCGGCTTTCTGCCGCATGGCGCTGGTCTGTAAGCGCCTTGCATATCACTTTGCGCACGAGCAACACATTTGGAAACGACTATGCCAAGGTTCTGAATTTGGGTTCAAGGCTATGCATTACTCGTTTGCGTGCGATATCTACGGCCGTCCTGAACATACATTGGCTCCGCGGTTCACACCCTTCCCTACCTCCATGCCCGCACAAATCCCTCAACCGCTGTCTTCATGGAGTGAGGTCTTTCAAATCTTCCCGCGCATTCGATTCACCGGGATATACATCAGCACTGTCAATTACACCCGTCCGGGTGCTGCTTCCTCATATCAAAACATATCTTGGGGTAGTCCGATCCATATAGTTACCTACTACCGGTATATACGGTTCTATAGGGACGGAACCGTCATTTACTTGTTGACTACGGAGGAACCTCTGAATGTGGTACCACACATCAGTAAAGAGAATGTGAAGGCCGCGCGAGCAACATCGCACAAGCAACACCAGCGCCAGCTCTCTGATGCGGGTACTACAGTGGCGGGGGCTCCTGACCCTGTACCTCCAGTGGCTATGTCCGCATTGAAGTATGCTCAGTTTGGTCGCTGGCGCCTCTCCAAGCCGTTGGCCGCGTCCGATCCAGAGGAGCCACAAACTGACCAGGCCTCCGAACTACCATCGCTTCCGGGTAAGACGTCCTCCGACGGCCCTGATCCTAGGGACGTCATCGTTGAGACGGAGGTTCTGAACCCGAAGAAGTACATTTGTGTTCTTCATCTCTCGCTCCGGTCTACATCCGCATCATCGCGACCCAACTCCACCGTCGCACCGCCTAACTCATCCAAGAATACTAAGTTGGTGTGGAAAGGCTATTGGAGCTACAACAAGATGACGGACGATTGGACAGATTTCTCCCTTCGGAATGAGCGAGCGTTCGTCTTCCGGCGCGTTCGGGGATGGGATATGAGTTCATGACGACGATCCGTGGTTTTCTGTGGTGAATACATATAGAATATGCTCCATTGCACATATACATGAAAGTGCGTATCAGGCGTTCTCTTACATGTGCCAAAACGTCTAGGCACATTGCGAATGGGATTTATTCAGTTGGCTATGAGAATACGTGATATGAATTAGAAGCACAAGGCAACCAAGGAGAATTCATCAATACCATCGGCAAACAACGAGATACTGGATCCTACAGACATGTAGATGGCTAGGTGCATAGACTTGATCCATCGCTTTGCGAGTATTATTAGTATTGAGGATGGTGTACTGAGCTAATGGACTTATGCCAGGTGTAGAATGCGTGCTACCATGCTGGACTTCAGCGGACCCAACCCAATTGCCAGATAGATGTCCCCTTGGAGCATCAGACATCATCAACACTACCAAAAGACAAAAAAATGAGGCTGGCCCGATTCGAACGGACAACTTCTCGATCTGGAGTCGAACACGCTACCGTTGCGTCACAGCCCCACTGTCGGATAATTTTTTTTCTTATTTAGCAGTGAGTGTCTAGTGGAATTTTGCCCATCTTATCCCTCCATGATCACGTGAATTGCCGTAAATGTGAACATTAGGGAGCGATCAGCTGGAATTTGGAATGACAGGTAGCCGAGAAGGGCGCCTTTGCGACGAGAGTACAGTATTGCTTTGCACTTCCATACAAGCCGATCTAATAGACGACAATTGCTCTACGGCAAGTGGCTTGAGAGCATGCAAGTCGTCTATTTCAGTCGAATAATTGTTTTGGTACTTAACGGCAATAAGTCAAGGCCAATCAAGCAAATGGGGCTGTGACGCAACGGTAGCGTGTTCGACTCCAGATCGAGAAGTTGTCCGTTCGAATCGGGCCAGCCTCATATTTTTTGCACTCTCTCAGAGAGGTGACTGCTCTTTTTTTTCCCATACGTCATTGGGAGCTACGGTAATATGTAATTCAGCTACACCGACATTCTTCAGTTGATGCAAGGGACCTGCAGTGAGAAGAAAGTAGCCGTAGGTTGGGGAGATCTACTGTATGTAATGAGGGGCCTGGTCCCTTTCTAAAGAAGGCTAGGTTGTTTTTGTCTTGTTGGTTGAACTCGAAGCCACCTATCAAAGTTGATGTACGAGGTCCTTGTTGGGCGTTTTGGCATGCTTCAGGTCTACCATGGGTGTATCGTGCAACAACAAGGAAATGTTGTTTGTTGACTCCTAATAATACTGCGATACTGCGGCACGATGTTGTAGGGAGGTAGATCATGCATGCGACCACGAAGGAAGGCCCCTTACAGGATTCGGGTGTGCTCCCGTTCCTCCTACGGTGGAGTGCATGGGACGGATCATTCGTTGCCCGGTGGAGGGATACGGAGTTTCACCATTTTCAGTGGAGTAGTCATGATGACATGTCAACTAACCCTGACGAGTGCACCGGGAGACGTCTTAGGCTGGGGAATTCATTTTGATTTCGTAAACAAATCTACTCCGTACAGACAGGCATGTATCTGTTGGGATGAGTTGGCAGACGTGCTTATCGGGAGGCGGTCGATCATCCGTGGATATATATTCCCCTGTACTTTTGCCTGTTCTTGCGTGGCGGTGGGGGGAGAGAGAGAGAGTTTACCAGAAACAATAATAGAAGACACTAGTTAAATCACCATGATGACCTCCTCCATTAGTAGTGAATATTGTTGATGGTAGTATGATTGATGAGGGTGTCGGAAAGATAAGGTCACGCCGGTCTGGTGACTTCCGTCCGTTGCATCATCATCACCTCTCATCATATTGTCCTCATCTTCACCATCTCTTCTCTCCTCTCCCCCTCCTTCTCGTCTTCAACACCTATACCCTCCGATTGAACATTTCCCTTCCTTCTCTTCTTCCTGGATACACTTCCCCCTCTCGACTCCTCCCCCCCTGCGTCCCTTTGTCTCTCCTCCGCTCCTGGTTGGGTCGCGTCCGATCACCGCAACGAAACCGGAGGATGTTGGCCTGATCTCCCTGATCTGACCACTCCGACGTCTTTTCTTTTCTTTTTCGAGTCTCGCCTGGCTCCGATTTGATTTATTCTGTCATATTTCTCTCCTCTGCTCCTTTCCCTCACTTCCATCCCATCATCCCCCTCTCTCCCCTCGTCGCTCTACGCGGGGAAGATCCACCGATCGATAAGTACCACCGCCTACGCTTATCTGTTCCGTATCTCCCAACACCACAAGACCTGCCTTGTCCAAACCATCATGGCTTTTCGCCTTCCACCCCAAGTCCCCACCCGTCAACGCTCCATTTCCGCCTCCCAACCTCAGCCTACCGTCGAAGTCCCTCCGGGTCTCTCCCAAGTTCCTGAGACCGAGTCCACCGAATGGGTTCTATTCTCTCCGTCTCAAGCCTCCACTACTGCCCGGACGCACACGACCTCCACCGAACGCACCCCACGCACAGCTGGAGCTTCCCGCATTAGTGACTTCGGCTCCTTTGGCACCCCAACGCGTTCCGCATGGGGCCCGGAAACTGATGCCAATGATACCCTGGACGAGTCACTAGATGAGGATGGGACGGAACTGGATAGCCTGGATGACGGCTTGCATGCCTTTCGGGCACCGTCACCTCATCATGAATCGTCTTCCCGATGGGATCAAGGGACTCCCGCTGTGCTGCCGGCGCACGACGGTCTAGGAAGTTTCCACGCCTCCAGTCAACCGGTACAGGAACAACTATGGCAGCACGAGCAGTACAATCCTCGTCGGAGACCAGAGCTGCGTCACCGGCGATTCTCCAATATCCAACAACAGCTGGACTCGATCCCAAACGAGGAGCCCCCAAATATGGAGAGGGACCGCTGGCAGCGGATCGAGAAATGGAGAATGGATCAAAGCCGTGCCCTTTTGCAGGAAATTGAGCGGGAAACCCGGAGAAGGCGCAATAGTCGCATCAGTAGATTGAGCGACCGACCCGTTTCTCATCCGGATATTTCTGATGTGTCGCCCGGCGTCCTAGAGGCCACTATCGAAACTGTGTCGCCCCCATCACCTGCCCAAGACGGACAAAGTGAACCGTTCTGGCAACGGATCACGCGCAAGGTCATTCGCGATTTGATCGGGATCGATGACTCCTTGCTGTCGGTCATCTTTGGCGAGTCATTGCCGGCGTTGGATGACGATGCAAAGCGATCGTCCACTGGCTCAGAGCATGATCTGAACATGGACGAGGCGATCAAACAGGAGCTGGACTCCTTCTCAGATGATAACACCCTCTGGCAGAGCAAGCTCATCCAGCGCATTGCACACGAGCTAGGTGTTCTGGTCCACCAGTTATGCGAACACCCAGGCGCGTTTACGACTTACCTTAACATGACGAACGAAATCCCAAATCAGTACGCGGGTATGCCTCTGGGTCGCTTGCCGGAAGAGATCGAGCCCCAGCAACAGTCAACCTCTGTAGTACCCACGACCTCTACCGAAGCCCCAATCAATGATGATTCGATGCCGTCCCTGCAGTTCTCACCCACGCTGCGCGATCCCAACGGGCGGGAACATGCGGCGCAATGGGGAATCGAAGATGAAGATTTACCTAGCCGTCCGGGTAACCCTACAGAGCAACTATCTGAATCCGCGCGCCTGCAGCGCGAGAAAGAGTACTGGGAACGCGAGCTCGACGTCATGATGGTCTTCCGGTATCTTCGGAACCGTTTCAGTCACCGCAACAATGGCGCTGAGGCTCAGTACTCTCCGCGTCGATCGTCTCAGGATGCGTCCCGTCGCGCGGCGATCATCCGCCAGCACCACCCGTTGGTAGCGCGAGCCCACTCCCGCTCGCAGGCACAGGTGCGACGTCAGTCCCAGTATTCTGCGACACACTCGGGTCCCACGGGGCTCTCGTCGCCGTTGCTGCGCCAGCATTTCCGCCGCTCGAGTTCGAGTTGCGCAAGCCAGAGCGCCAAGTTGTCGGCGATCTCTAGCCGTCGGACTCTCACCGGTTCCAGCCGAAACTACTGGGATATCGGAGGGAGTGTTGATAGCGGAAGTGCCGTGGCGCCTGTGGGGGCTGGTCTGGGGACCTGGGGTGATGTCTAGACGCACCCTTAGAGAACCTGATGTTGTATATATATTGCATGCTGGACATCAACCTGACACTAATACAGGCGGTCATTGCGGCAAGGAGTTTGGGTAGTCTACAGTGGGGATGGACCTACACAGGTTTTGATGATTTCTGGATTTCAAACCTAGAGTTATATCGCTTTATTGATTTCTTTCATATATACTAACCTTATACACTGTATTGTATTATCCATGTGAAACTAGAAGTCGGGCGCTATTGCTGTATGCGTGCGGGCAGATGTGGAGGCATAGATGGGTTGGAATCACAACATATACCCGGTGTCAAAGACTTATAGGTCGAATCTGGTGTCTTGTTGCGAGATATCTACATTTTACTAGAGTCATAGGCCCAATACACGTGGAGTCGGGTTGCGCATAATGACCTAGAAGAGGGATTACTGGGCATCCTATCCAAGTTGATAGCAAAACAAATGAAGACGAATCATGAACAGTTCCCGTTTTTGCTTTCTCATTTTGGACAAAATGATCCTAACGCTAAATTAAAAACATCAATTGTCCCCCCAAGACACCGAGCGACGGACGGACGGAATTTACGCCTCAGTCTCGTAAGCATCAGGGAAACGCTTCATGTTCTCCTCGACCAGACCGTGGCCACGCAGGAACTGGACGTAGGCACCGTCCTGCTTGAGCTTGCCCTCCTGGCGGAGCTTGACGTACTCCTCGCGGCGGACGGGGGTGAAGCCCCAGTTCTTGGAGACGATGATCTTCTGGCGACCGGGGAACTTGTACATGGCACGGCGGAGGGCCTCGATGGCGGCGGCACGGTTGGAGTCACGGGTGCGGACGGACAGAATGATCTGGCCGATGTTCACACGGGCAACGGTACCCTGGGGCTTACCGAAGGCACCACGCATACCGGTCTGGAGACGATCGGCTCCGGCGCACGAAAGCATCTTGTTGATACGGATGACGTGGAAGGGGTGCACGCGCACGCGCAGGTGGAAACCTTCCTTACCGGTGATCTTCACGAGGTACCTTTTTGCCTGTTAGTATTCTTGTTTCTTTGTCTGATCCCGATTGCAGGGACGGGATGGGATGGCTCGAGGTGGGTGGATGGTCGACATACTTGTTGGCGCAAATACGGGCGGCTTCGAGAGCCTCGGAGGACAGCTGCTCGTACTCGTTGGAGACCATGTGCACGCACAGAGGGAAGTCATCGACGTTGGCCTTCTTACGTCCCAGATCGAAGATACGGATCTTGGGGTCGGGAACACCACGGTTGAACCGGGACTTAGGGTAAGGCTGGAGGAGATGTTAGTCACTCATTCATGATGCCGTATGAAACCGTCTCCCCCGTCCAAGCCAAAACATTCCATCCATGATCGCTTCGCTCGGAGAAAGACCTCGTTGCGTTGTTGCGATGTCGTCGTCTCCATAAGCGAGCCGATCGCCCAATCCACAAAACTCCGGATCACGAAAAAAACCGAACGCAACGCACCTTGTTCTTGCAGTAGCGGTAACATCTCGCGGGACGGCGGGCCATTTTGACGGATGGAAATGAGTCGTAGCTGCACTTCCTGCGAACGTCGGGGTGGGTTGTCGAAAGGGTGGTGGTGTCGAGAATCAGAAGGGGAAGATTCGGGGGGGTCACGCAGTTTCGACGTTGATTTCCAAGCACCGCCGGCCCGCTAACGAGTGGCAAAGCCCTAAGCCCTAGGGTTTCACCAATCAGGACGGCGCATCCTCCGGTCGATTTGTCATCTGTTACATACCTTTCCTTACGTTGTATGTATGATGTAGACATCATATTGACTCATTTATGGCTGAATAATAGTAGTATCGTTGATTATCCATATCGGAGACTTTCTATTCCACTCTATTTATATTTGTAAGCCGCAGAGGGGGAGCTTTACCACCTTCCGTGCAGGGCCTCGGAAATCACGTCTGTAAGCTCCGGCTATAATTCTCTTCTTAGCCTACTCTAACATCCAATGGCAAGGTGGCCGAGTGGTTATGGCGTGCGGTTCAGGTTAAAACTGAACATTCAGTGTCCGCATGGTGCAAACCGCGTGGGTTCGAATCCCACCCTTGTCAATATCTTTTTCTCTTTTTTTTTTTTTTTTTTTTTTTGGCTCTCCTATAGTTACCCCGAGCTATTATGAGTTGAGGTATCACATCTCCTGTGGTCTTCGTCCTTCCACCCGATACAACGCCCCCTGCCACCAACTTTCACTGCCTTCAACACAATGCCATCGATTCCAGAAGTGCACATTGCACGAACTTTGTGTCTCCTATGCAGGCAGCCTCCAACTGCTGGATCGTATGTCTTTGGTGCGTTCCTCGTCTCAATATCCAGTCACACCTTCCATTGCTCAACCCCTTGGCAGATTTAGGACAAAACCTCCTCTCAGTGCTTGATTGTCAGAGACTTTGTGGTGGCTGCTCTTACAACCCATATCTCTCGGCGTGGTGTCATCCAGCATGCTACAATGCCCTAGCTGACAGCTACAACGAATCGGAAGAACCTACTGTTGATGACTTGGAGCGATTTGCAGTTGCGATTCAGCCCGTTTATACGCCTCGCAACAATACACGTCAAGAGATTGCGTCAACTCTAGAAGGGCTTCTCAGTGATCAAAGAAAGCACATCATCCGTGAAGACTCCAGACAAGACTTACTTGCGAAATTGCCGGCTGAAGTCCTAACTATGATTGCTGGATGCATTGCCCCGTGTTGGTATCTGACCGTGCTTGGAGAGACCCGTCGACTGATCGAATGCCTACGGACGAACCATGACACCCAGAGTCCGCAGGTCAGCTTGGCACGAGAGCTGTGGATATCCAGAATCAATTATCAGGGCATCTCTTATGTGTCAAGACTCAGCAATAAGCCACTGCATCAAACAGGCGCCTCATATCATATGAGACTACCAAGTAATATTAGAAGGGTGATTCTATCCGTCGACGGCATTGGTCTACGAAGGATACAATTCGTGGACCACGATTCAGATCCAGTAACTGATGGGTCACCGTGGTATGAGATTCTTGAAGTGGACTGTCCTGATTTGGAGGCGCAGGTGAACAGCGACGTAAGACTATCTATCACCAGCAGGTATGCCAGAGCTTATCCAGCCAGCGCCTTTTTGTCCGCGACATTCGGTTTGTAGATGGGCTATCCTCTTCGCGTGGAATCTGGAGCACTCCTTTCCCACCCAAATTCCACCCATGGAATTTTTTCTACCTTGGAGCCAAACCCCGCTTAGACTACGTGGAATTCGATGCGCACATTCGAGGCTTACTTGTTTGTTGTTGCGATGCCAGGCCAATTGGCATTCATGGTTTCTCAAATACGGGGAGACTATTCAAGGAGTTTGTCGAGTTGATGCGCCAACGTGCAAGAACGGGCTATCTGCACTGGATTTACTTCCCATTGAATAGACATGAGTGTATTGAAGCCGCTTGGATTCGGAAGCTCAAGGATTGTAGCTCAACGGCCTTTGGCCCTGTCTTGATTGTAAGTTACCCTCTCCTTCTTTGTGCCCTTTCGATACTCACCACAAACAAGCTACAAACCTCGCTCCGAAGGACTGTTATATTTGGACCCCAACTTCCAGGGCGCATTATCGATTTTTATGAATACCTCCCCTTGGTTCAAGATGGCGACGGTGCTATCTCGGGCATCTTCCATGATGGCTTAGATCCAGTCTCCAGACATGTATCGGCAATTGGAGTCACCTGTAATGCCCAAAGACAAGCTAGTACACTGCAGCCGCTGCCCATGGATACTCACTATGAACCCACCGAAGTTCCTCCGGGTAAAGGCTCAATAGCGACTACATGGTACATGACAAAGGCCTCACTCAAAGACCTTGTCAAGGTACAGGTTTGTAGGGACAAAGGGCAATCACATCGACCATGCCTCGGTCTCCTCTTATCTTATAGTGACAAACACATGGAATCGCTTGGGCATGTCTGCTGGGACCTCGACCCCACCCAAGAAGTCTTCGACCCTGTATACATTGAAAAAGGTACGATCGATGGACGGGATTACATTAGGAACATTCGAGGTGATACATTTGACTCACGGGAGTCTACCCTAGGCACCAGCGAAGTGCAGAAGCTCTCACGAGAAGGGACCATCATTTGGTGGTCTGGCCACGTGGGCGACAAAATAACCACATATGAAGAATGACTGGGATACTGCTGACTTAAGTCTAGACAAGTACAAAGCCTCTGTTTTTCTGAATCAGCGTCTCGTTGTAGTGTATACAGTGCATCTATTCTAGTCAACCGAAGACCGAAACCCAACTCAAAAACAGCAGGAGTATCAGTGCAGAAGCTGCGTCTGCTTTCGGGGCCTGAAGCACAAGCGGGTATATAGTCTAACATCGTACGAAGGCAGCGAGCCTTTTGCCCGTAACACAACCAAAGGATTGGATCACGGTCCGGCCAATGCCTCTCCTACCCAATCCATCTGTACTGCACTCACGCCCCGCGCGTAGCTGCGGTTGGTGAATACATATTCATTGTACATAATCGCCTCGAGCTTTTTACCGAACAGCACGCTAGATGGGTGGATAGCCACGGTCTGGTTGCCGACCACAGTCCTATAGCTCCCGTCGGGCACTAGGCGCGCCGTGTTGGTAGCAAATCCAGTGAGGAAACTCTTAAGAATCAGAACGGGAGACGGTTCACGAGTCACCGAAGACTGGCCTCGAGTGTCGTTGGGATGCGGCAGGAGCTTGGCTTGACGGCACTGCGTTGTCAATTGTTTGCGAACGTCCTATCAACACATGTAAATTTTTCTGAAAGTAAAGAAACCCGAGACTGCTCACCATGACAGATTGCATGGCCCGGTGGGACACCATATGTCTCTCTGCCCATGCCTTTCGATCGGTGTTTTCTGCGGCGTACGCCTGAACTGTGGCGAGCATGGTGAGGTGATCACCTTCTCTGCGGTAGAGATCTCGTCGCGCTTTCTCTGCTTCCTCTTTTTTCTCCTCCGACGTCGTGTTCAAGAAAATATTCTCAACGCTGAGACATGAAATGATATCGATCACGTCGGACAGACAGTCGGGGCCGTTTTCTGACGCCGCCAGTAAGACGCGTCCAAGAGTCGGAGTGAGAGGCAGCTTGGCGATATGTAAACCGACAGGACTGATTTGACCATCCTCTCCGAGCGCATTGATGCTCAACAGTTGGAGAAGAGCTTTCTCCAAGGCTTCTCGTGGAGGCCGTGTCAGGAAGGGAAATGCCATGACGTTGTCTACACCACGAGCCTTCATATTGAGCAAGGACTGGCTCAGGTCACAGCGGAGAATTTCGGGTGTATTCACCTCGTCCAGAGCCAGGTAATCCTTCTCAGTGTACAATCGATAGCATTGACCGGGGGCCTCTCGACCAGCTCGACCCTTTCGCTGGATTGCCGCAGACTTGGATATAGGCTTGACGAGCAACGAATCAAGCCCAAGGCGTGTGCGGAACTGCTTGATTTTCGCTTTCCCGCAATCGACCACATATCGAACACCAGACACCGTCACCGAGGTTTCGGCGATGTTGGTTGCCAGAATCACTTTTCTGGTTCGCGGGGGCGCCGGCAGGAACACTCGCTGCTGAGCGACTTGGGGGAGAGCAGCGAATAGTGGCAGAACTTGGATCTTGGGTAAAGCAGGATCCATCCCTGTAGCATACTCGTTCACCAGGTGCTCGAGAGCTTCGACTGTTTCTTGTCCGGTCAAGAAAACGAGGATGTCTCCGGGCATCGGCTCTTTGTAATGGATTTGGAAGATGACCTTGAGAGCCGCATCAACGAAATCATGCACCGGTTCTGGGGAGTAGATAGTTTTGACTGGAAATTGGCGGCCCTTGATATGGCAGATTGCGATGTCTCGATCAGTTGTCTTCTCCGGTGTTTGTTCTTGCGCAGCATCGCCGTCGTTTGCACCATTAGTATCGGGTTTGTCAGTGAGCTGAGCAGACCCTGGAACAGCGTAACCCTCTTTGAAAAAATCAGTGAGGCTCTCCATATCAGCTGTAGCACTCATAACCACGACCTTCAGCGGGACTCCACCACGTCCTTCTCGTTTGCCCGCAACCATGTTCCTCAAGAAACCCAGGACTAGATCAACGTTGACACCGCGCTCGTGCACTTCATCCACAACGATAGCGCTGTACTTTGTCAACCAAGGATCGTGTAGCATTTCTTGCAGAAGCATTCCCTCCGTCAAGAACTTCACTCGTGTACTGGGCGAAGTGGATGTGTCGAAACGAACCGAGTAGCCGACTTTGCTTGCCGGAGAAGAAGACCCCAGAGGAGTGCCCATCTCTTCCGCAACACGCCTGGCTAGAGAGATCGCCGCCACTCGCCGAGGTTGCGTGATCGCAATGCAACCGCCAACCTCGATTTCCTTCTGCGAACCATCGTCCTTGGGAACCTTTGCCTTTGTTGGCCGACACCACTGCTCGTTGACTAGGAACTGCGGGATTTGTGTACTCTTTCCGCTACCCGTCTCACCGACCAGGAGCATCACATCGTTCTTGCGCAGGGATCCTCGAATCTCGTCGCCGTGCGGGAAAATAGGAAGGTTTTTGCGGAGCTGATACAGCGTCTTGGCCTTTTCCCGGAGCGATTGGAACTTCTGCATTTCATCCTTGTGCGGTTTGCCTTTGAGGTTCTTTTTCTTTGGTCTGTCGAGACTGCTTTTATCGTCGCCGGGTTTGGTGTCTCGGAGGGGCCTATCACCGTTTGTCGCATTCGATGGGGAAGTCCGATTGAGGGTATTTGAGGGGTCCTCGTGCTTCTGCTTCTTGTTCTTCTTGGTAGGGTCTTCTTTGTTGTGTTTCCTCTTCTTCAGTGATGCTGGTTCCTCTGTTGTTTTGTCTTTGGGAACGCTTTCTTTGATCGCATTAGGTTCGTTGTCGGAGTCGTCAAAGACGACTCGCACCCTTTCGGGCATTGTTAGGATATCGGGGGAGGCGTATGTGGAGCGTCGACTGTTCCGAAGTGTTAAGAAAGGGGATATAGCATATTGGTGTCTTGTCACCGCATAGGACTTTTCTTTGCTGTTCGGCGAGGTGGATGGAATTTCGGAGTTGTTGAGTTCCCCGAAAATTTCAGGCGGCTTATCGATAAGAGCTTGGCGACACAAAGGTCCTTCTCCAGCATCGCCAACGGCCCCCATGGATTGCCTTAACTGATTTCTGAATTGATTCTAAATTAGAGACTAAGCAAGGGCATTGTTTAAAGCGGAAAATGAGTGCTCAGACGGTTATATGATCGTGCTTCCAGACAATCTGTACAGTATTTGAATGTTAGTATGAGGGGAGACAGCTAATTGTAGATGGTACGTGACCATTCACTATCTGGTGTAAATGACATTTACACCATAGCCAGTACTACAACAGGTCTACTGCATGAAAGATGTAGAAAAGGTCATTTCTTGTCATTATCTATCACGTGCCCTACTGCGTTGCACCAAGGCAATGTCGTCCAGACAAACACGAAATCCCGGTCCCAATTCAGCATTTACTGGCCGCTGAGGATGTCGGAGTCACCGGCATCGAGGACAGACATGGTGCTGCAACGGAAGAGCTTACCGCAGGCGGTACCAAGCTCGATCTATATCACGTAGTCAGCCCAACATTCACCCAATTCAGATCCTCCGAGGAATCAATGTGGCAGGTCGCAACTCACGTTGTTGCCGGAGAAGTGGTGGACGGGAGCCTTGGCGAGCATGGCGTAGTACTCGAGCTCACTCTTGCGGAGAGGAGGAGTGTTGGCGGCGATGATAACCAGCTTGGCCTTGCCGGACTGGTGGACGGAATTGTTAGCGACTCGATGGGAGGGGCCCGGACGAGCGATGGTTGGCGACAAAGCTTACACGCAGGGTCTTGATGGTAGACTTGTAGCCAAGGGTGACTGTACAGCGAAGTTGTTAGTCGAGGGGATTCTGAGACGGCATGATGGGGCATGGACATACCCTTTCCGGACTTCATCACAAGCGCCAGGCGCGAGTTGATGGTGTCACCTTGCTTCTTGCTCTTGGGGGCCATCGTTACGCTGTTGAGGATTGAATTGGGGTAGAGAGGATCAAAAAGATGCGCGCTCCGGCCTGGTGGAATTGACGGATAGAGAGAGGAAGAGGGAGGGTGGAAAAGGCACACTACGACTAGCCGGGATCCTCACCGAATCGTGAATTTTTCATTTGTGGGGTTGGCGAGGCGGATGTCGGTTGCTCCGTTCCGACTGAGTAAGCAGGGTGCACAATTATGTCAGCAGTAACATAAGCAGGCACTGGTCTTCTCCTTTACAGATGGAAGTCTGACACTGGGTGAATATTAGGTATCTCCTAGGTAGACACAATAATGATAACAATAGTACCTAATAATAGGTAATAACCTATCAGAATAACACAAGTATCTAAATCCCGTGTAATCCGCATTGTTGTCTCCAACATACCGAACAACAAGCTCCCAGCCTGACAGCCTAAAGGGCGAGACTGCTGTATGCGGCAAGGAGTGACGCAACGGGGTGGTCGGCGATGCTATCTTTATCTCGACTTCGTATTGACTCCCTGGCGCAGAGGCGAATGGCGAGAGGAAAAGGGGATTTGGCCCCAATCCACGGATTCAAAAATAAATTCAAAAAGAAAGGGTTCAACTTGCATTGATTTATCTTCTATCTTTGTATCTTTGATTCAGGACGGTGTAACAGTAGTGATTCATTATTTCAATACCTTAGTAAAGTCCCCCAAGCAACGGCGGCGAAGGCTGGTAATCCCGCCGTTTCCATACAGCACTTGCCCTAAACGGGATGATTAAGGGATTTCCGTCCAAAAGGACTCTCAATCTCACACTCTCCCTCATGCGCATTGCATATATTATCCCTCACGTCAAACATTATTTGTTTTGCCTCTCTTCTTTCCTATCAACCTCTCTATTCGTCTCCAGTCCGATCCAGACACGTTCTCAGAAAACGGTGGCTAGACTTCACCAGCCATACATGACTCCCCTAAATCTACCTACCTTTACCTACTTCGGATTTCCCCCCACCACCACCTCTCTAGTACCTACGGAGTGTCCACTGTGTTTTGACCGCTACTACTTTCCTACGCCAAAACCTCTCTATACGCCCGTTCCTTAAATTGACCACTTAATTTCCCGGCTGTTTCATCGCATTCTTATTTCCCTCTCCTGACCCCTTTCCTAAGCCCTCGACGTCTTGTCGGTCCTCCACCCATCCATCTGTCGTTCAACATTGTCGTTGTCGGCCACCATGTCTGCGACTACTCGCAAGCCCGGGACCCCGGGCCACTCGGCCAAATCGTCAACAACCTCAGACAGTCCCTCAGTCAACGGCACCCCGTCGCGCGCCCATTCTCGATCTCCCAGCGCCGCGACAAATGGCATCTCCAGATCTCCGTCACTTCGAGGCTCGACTCCCGTCTCTGCGCGCGCCGCCGCCCGAAAGCCCGGTCGGTCCAACCTCAGCATGTCCAGCGTTCCGAAAGTTGCCTCCGACCCGACCGAAGAAGACGCCCGAGCGCAAAATGCCGCCCTCATTGACGATCTCAAGGAGCAATTGCAGAAAGCCGAAAGCGCCTCCGAACAATATCGCAAGCAGCTGGGCGTGCTCCAAATGCGCCTCGATGAGGCCGTGAGTGAGCAAGGCAAGTTGGAGGATCAGGCTCATGAGAAAGATAGTCGGATCGAGGCCTTGAACGGTGAGATTCGGGACCATGTACGACAGATTCGCGACTTGGAGCAAGCCCATGAGCAGGAACGCAATGCCATGCTCCAGGAGAAGGAACAGCAAGCCAGCCGAGAAGAGGAAATGCAGGCAACCATCCAGCGCCTCAAGGATTCGCTGGCTCAGAAGGACACCGACAAAAACGTTACCCGTTCTTGTAAGTGCCTCTTACCGTCTCCTGATTTGTTTGCGCTCTTTCTAACAACCCCCTCAGCGAGCTTCCGTAATCGCTCCTCTCCCGACGTGGACGGCCAATTCGCACCCTCGTCCCAGCTTGAACGCAGCCCGTCCCGAAACAATTCCAAGTTGCTCTTGCAGAAGGATAAGCTGATCGAGTCCCTCCGACTGGAACTCGCCGAGTCTCAGATCAAGCTGGTGGAAATGGAGAACAAAGGCGGGGGCCGCCAGCGGGAGCTGGAAAAGGAGCTCCTGGAGGCTCGGATGGCCAACGCTCGCCTGATGGAAGACAACGAGAGCTACCAGCTGCTTCTCAGTGAGAAGACGTTGAATGGTGATTTCACCAAGGGCGATTTCATGCGAGATGCCCTCCCTGATGCTACAGATGCCAAGGAATCCGGTGGCGGCTTGGGCTCACTGGCTGACGAGCTGGAATCTGTAGACGAAAAGGCCGAGTTCGACGGCTCGCGCAAGCTCGAGTCGGAAGTGAAGGCCCTCAAAGACCAGAACAAAGCCTTGACTCTCTATATCGAACGCATCATCAGCCGGCTGCTTCAACACGACGGTTTCGAGACCATCCTGGACAGGAACGAGAACGAAGCGCCCGCCAAACCCCCAGTGTCGAACAATAAGGACCTTCCCCCAATCCCCCCGGAGAAGGACGATCCCACACAGCAGACCTTCCTGCAGCGAGCGAAGTCGGTTGTTGCGCCGGGCCGGCCTCCGCGATCCCGTCCTGCGAGCTACATGCCACCACCTCCTGCGCCGACCAGTGTACCGACCGCTCACGAGAACCCGGACACTGCTCCCAGCATTCCGCTGAACCGGGGCCAGTCAGTGCGCTCTGGCCATCGCAGAGCGAGATCGGAACAGACGGACCCCGCGGCCGCGGCTGTCGTGGGCCAGATGTATCGCGGCCGGAACTCTGGTGGACCCATTAGTCCCACTATCATGGGCCCCGGTTCCCGCCAAAGTGCATTCTCTGGAGCGAGCTATATGTCCAGCATGAGTGGCAGTGGACGTGCTCCCTCCTTGGGTAGCCAACCGGACCGCGGTCGGATGAGCAGCTCGAACAGTGTCACAAGCGACCCTCCGGGTGACACTGCTTCCACTGGTGCCACTTCGAGTTCCCCCCGATCTAGCACCGGTATGACCAACTATACTGGGGCGGTAATGACCCAGAGCAAACTGCGTCCGCTGCGACTCGTTAGCGAGACCAAAGCTGCCGAAGAGGAGGAGGCTCGTAAGAAGGCAAACCGGGGAAGTTGGATCCCCTGGTTCAACCGGCCCACTTCGAGCGAGTCGACCCAGCCTGCTTCAAACTGATTGTGAACTGGACCCTTTGATAAGGGACTCTGTGTCTCTTTAACTTTCTGTTATGTTTTATTCTCCCCTTTACATCTCTCTGTGCCAGGCGGTCATCTCCCCTTTTTCTACGATCCCTGTTTCGATTACTGCTTGATGATACCGGGAGCTTGGTGTTCAAGTCAGACTATGGTCATGTTTCTATACCCTGGTATTCTTGGTCACCATGAAGGTGTCCGGCCTGGCGGACATGGCCACAACGCCACGCCATCTATGTTACTGATGCTCCGTTATGTTTGAATTGTCATGGACCTCCCTCATTGTATATTTCTGAGGATGAATTGTGATGACCTGGTTGCTGCTATGCCCTGCCTGATTATGAATATATGGTGTATATACTCGTGTCTATAGAGTGTTGATCTTTGTATACATTAATAATTGATTTTTCTGAGTTCATAGGAATCAACTGTATATATGGACTATATTCAACCTGTTTGGATGAAGATGGCAGTGAGATGCAGACCTGGGGACTTGGATGTATACCCGGAATAATGTTAGGGCGAGATCCGAATTGCGGCCAGCTTGACAGGAACTCCGTCAACAAGATGGACTGCGACTCTCCTTAGTACTCACTGCACGCACCACACCCAATTCCTGCAGAGAAATCGCCTACCATGCCTGGATCCTTGTCCCTTTTCTCTGTCAATGCCATCCTGGTCATGTCGGCCGAGGATGGCTCCCGCATCCTCACCAAGTACTACTCGCCGCCTCACCCCCCAGCAGGCACCGCTCCCAACTCCACCGATTATCCCGGCGCAAACCCCTATCCGACCGTCAAGGAGCAGAAAGCTTTTGAGCAGGGTCTCCTGGAGAAGACAAACAAGCAGAGCAGCGATGTGATCCTCTATGACAACCGGATCGTCGTGTTCAAGGTCGAGAGCGATGTGATGCTCTATGTGGTGGGAGCCGCCGATGAGAACGAAGTGCTGCTCTACAACGTTGTGCTGTCGCTACGGGATGCCCTGGGAATCTTGTTCAAGTATGTCCTTTTGCCATATCCAGTGCGATGATTTCCCCACGGATCCAGCGTCTAACCATTCTCTCTTTCTACCAGGGGCGCAACGGACAAGCGGACTATCATCGAGAACTACGACCTGGTCGCCCTGGCCATTGACGAGATTGTCGACGACGGCATTATCCTCGAGACGGACCCCGTGATGATTGCCTCTCGGGTGAGCCGTGCCCCTGCGCCGGATGCGCCCAACCTCAAGAGCATCGACCTTTCGGAACAGGGTCTTCTCAATGCTTGGGAGCTCGGCAAGCGGCGTTTGGCAGACAGTCTGCGGCAGATGTAGATGGTCGGAGATTGTTCTGACGGGAGCTATGCATTTTTCTGCATTTGTACGGGTCTGATGTGATTCTTCTTTTATCCTATCTGGCTGGTCCTGGCGTGGTAAATTTATACGAGTCGCGTGCGCATTGCTTTCTACTTTTTTATTTCATGATGTCGAACACTTGGTATCCCATTTTCTTTCCTGTCTTTTGATTTCCAAGGACTTGGGGACTTATAGAGATACTCCTTATGTTTCGCTGAGAATTGAGCCTCACCGGAGAGAAAGATACGAGACCAATGGCATTGAAACATACTCAATCCACAAACAACACATCTGCGTCGTGGTAGAAGATTCCTTCTGCTCATAGATCTAATTTCATTGACAATGACCGGGCATACTTGACGCATACCTGGCAATAATAGAATGCGGTGGAAAGCGGGCTCTCTAAAGGGACAAATGCCCCGCATACGTCACGCAGTCACTTCCGCTCCTCTCGATGAAAACTTCCTTCTTCCAGACTTCTTCGCGGCACAACTGCTTCACCATCCCGGGGTCTCACTTTCGAGGATCACAGGCCGAAGATGAAGCAAAGATTCTCGTCCTTGGATGTCAAGGTGCGCTCAATTCTCTCCCCTTAACCCGCCGCACTGTGACGCATCGTTAATCAACCGCCAGGTCATCTCCCAGGAACTAGCCTCGGAGTTAGTCAACCTGCGAGTTTCGAACATCTACGACTTGTCTTCGGTGAGTCCCATTCTTTGCCGCCGAATCTGTATGTCCTAGATCAAGCGAAACGACTAACGCACGACCAATGCGCCCGCACCGCAGCGAATCTTCCTCTTCAAACTCGCAAAACCCGACCACCGCAAACAGCTCATAATCGACTCTGGCTTCCGCTGCCATGTCACTGAATACTCGCGCGTTACTGCGACCTCGCCGTCCCCCTTCGTGACCCGATTGCGCAAGTTCCTCAAAACCCGCCGCATCACCTCCATTACACAGATCGGCACAGATCGCGTGATCGACTTCGCCTTTAGCGACGGCCAGTACCACCTGTTCCTGGAGTTCTTCGCCGGAGGAAACATCATCGTCACGGATGCCGAGCTCACCATCCTCGCCGTGTTCCGCCAGGTCTCCGCAGGCGAGGGCGAAGAGGCCCGCGTCGGCATCAAATACACCGTCACCAATAAGCAGAATTATAACGGCGTGCCTCCCATCACCCCGGAGCGCATCCGCGACACCATTCGCCATGCGCAGGAGGTCTTTGCCCGCGAGGATGGCGCCCCGAAGAAATCCAAGAAGAAGAACACCGATGTCCTCCGCAAGGCGCTCTCTCAGGGTTTCCCCGAGTATCCGCCGTTGCTGCTCGATCATGCTTTTGCGGTAAGAGGAGTCGACCCTGCTACGCCTTTGGACCGTGTTCTCGGGGACGAGAGTTTGCTGGCGCAGGTGGATGGCGTGTTGGAGGAGGCACAGCGGGCCAACATGGCGCTTTCACCCGGACAGACTCATCCGGGGTACATTATCGCCAAGGAAGATACGAGATCGAAGGCCCGCGAGGAGGGGCAGGCAGATGAGGCGAACGGGGAGGGAAAGAAGCCAGGGCTGTTGTACGAGGACTTCCATCCATTCAAGCCACGGCAGTTTGAGGGTAAGCCGGGCGTCACTATCTTGGAGTTCCCGTCAATGAACGCCACCGTCGACGAGTACTTCTCGTCTATTGAGTCGCAGCGACTGGAGTCCCGGTTGACCGAGCGAGAAGAGGCGGCGAAGAAAAAGCTGGATGCTGTTCGGCAGGAACATGAGAAGAAGATCGGCGCGCTTAAGCACGCACAGGAGTTGCATATCCGGAAGGCGGGCGCCATCGAGGACAATGTCTACCGGGTGCAGGAGGCCATGGATGCGGTCAACGGGCTGATTGCCCAGGGCATGGACTGGGTTGAGATTGCACGGTTGATCGAGATGGAGCAGGGACGAGGCAACCCCGTCGCGAAGATCATCAAGCTGCCGCTGAAGCTGTATGAGAATACGATCACGCTGCTGCTTGGTGAGGCGGGAGAGGAGCAGGACGAGGCCGAGGAGTTGTTCTCTGAATCCGAGGAGTCTGAAGACGAACAGGAGACGACCCAAACCGCCCAGAACAAGCCAGAGGTATTGACCATTGATATCGACCTGGGGCTGTCCCCGTGGGCCAACGCTACGCAATACTACGAACAAAAGAAGATGGCGGCCGTTAAAGAGCAGAGGACCGCGCAATCTTCTACTAAGGCACTTAAGAGCCACGAGAAAAAGGTCACGGAAGATCTGAAAAAGAGTCTCAAACAGGAGAAGCAGGTCCTCCGGCCGGCTAGGAAACCATTTTGGTTCGAAAAGTTTCTCTTCTTCGTCTCCTCCGAGGGGTATTTGGTACTGGGGTAAGTGACAGCATTTACGGGCGACTCGTATCGGAATTTCTAACGGGACCTGTCTAGTGGCCGCGATGCGATGCAGAGTGAAATACTTTACCGTCGGCACTTGAAGAAAGGTGACATCTTTGTACACGCAGACCTCGAAGGTGCGACACCGATCGTCGTCAAGAACAGACCCGGTACTCCGAACGCTCCCATCCCACCAAGTACCCTGTCGCAAGCTGGAAACCTCTGTGTTGCTACCTCGAGTGCGTGGGATTCCAAGGCCGTGATGCCTGCGTGGTGGGTGCATGCACACCAGGTTTCCAAGACGGCCGAGGCGGGTGGTCTTCTTCCTGCCGGAGACTTCCTGGTCAAAGGCGAGAAGAACTTCCTTGCCCCGTCGCAGCTTGTGCTCGGTTTTGCAGTGATGTTCCAGATCAGTAAGGAGAGTTTGAAGAACCACAAGCTTCACCGGTTTGATGTGACGGAGACTACCGAGTCGACTGCACAGGGCGATGGAGTGGCTGCATCTGCGGAGGAGGTGAAACAGACTCCTGAGCAAGCAAATGAAACAGCTTCGGCCAATGAGCCCTCGGAGACGCTTAACAAGCAAGAAGAAGGCGAGCAAAGCTCCGATTCAGACGACGAGCAGGAGGATCCCGACGCTGTCCCTGCCCGCAACCCGCTACAACGTGGAGACTCAGAGTCTATGCCCGAGGAACCAGTAGACGAGGTGAAGGATGCAGACAGAGCCGCAGACAAACCTACTGCTGACTCACAGGAGGCCGAGGAAGAGCTGTCTGAGGAGGAAATGGCCCCCGCAGAGGAAGATAGCCCTACGGCGCAGACTCAGGAGAAGGAGCATCTCTCGGCCAAGGAGAAACGTCTGGCAAAACAGGGCAAATCTCTCGACTCTGAAACCGATGAAAAAGGATCTAAGCAGACTTCATCCCCTGCCACGAACGGAAAGCGTTCCAAAGGCGACACCAAGTCAGCACCCGCCTCTTCTCGAGGCAAGAAGGGAAAGGCGAAGAAAGCCGCAGCGAAGTATGCCGACCAGGATGAAGAAGAGCGTGAGTTGGCGCTTCGGCTCCTCGGGGCTAACAAAGCCAAAGCCGAAAAGGCCGCCGCAGCGGCGGAGGCCAAAGCCAACCGTGAGCGTGAAGCAGAGGCGCAGAGGAAACGTCGACAGGCGCAACATGCGCGCGCCGCGGAAGCTGAGCGGAAGCGCCAGGCCCTGTTCGAAGAAGGAGGTGGAGATGACTACGACGAGGAGACGGCTGCAGCTGAAGCGGCTGATCTTGAGTGGATTCCGGCTCTGGTGGGCACGCCTCACCCGGACGATGAGATCCTTGCCGCTATCCCCGTGTGCGCGCCTTGGGGCTCCCTCGGACGATACAAATACCGAGTGAAATTGCAGCCAGGTGCGGTGAAGAAGGGCAAGGCTGTCAAGGAGATCCTTGGGTGGTGGATTGCTGAGACGACCACGGGTAAGGTCAAGAAGGAACACGCCGAGGATGCAGGCATCAGCCGGGCTGTTGCGGAGAAGATCCGAGCTCGCGAGGGAGAGCTGATCAAGGGATGGAAGGATACTGAGATCATCAATAACGTTCCTGTTGGCAAGGTCCGCGTGATGTCGGGCGCTGGAGGAGGCGGAGGCGCCGAAGGGAAAGGCAAAGGAAAGGGAGGCGGTGGTAACAAGGGAGGAAAAGGAGGAAAGAAGAAATGATCAGTGGCTTTACCTGTGAAGTGCACGAAGTCGTTGGATGTGCTATAGATCTTTCCACGTCTATATAGATACCTCGATCTCTGCTATGTCGGATCGAAAGCAGATCGCCCTATACTGCAACCACCCACGTCAGCTGAGATAGGACTCGGATTCCCTCTCAGGTAACCAACTCCATACCAATCATGCCCAAGCTCTCTACTGAATCTTGATGAATCCTGTTTTGTTGCTTTTATACATGCACTCTGCCCGATGTTGAGGCCGGCTTAGTCAGAGGACCGTCGACGTCATCGCAGAAAAGAAGATTTTCGACTGCGTCTTAAATTCCTCCTCGACCAACGCATTACCGGTGCGACAGCCTCTACAGCTTGATGATTGCCTCTGCAGAGAGATAGTGTGCTGGAGTGTCGTTCTTCGGAACCCAACCCCGGAGTGTCCACATCCAAGAGCCCACCACTCAGCAATTTTTTCCCACCAGCCGCTCAACTTAGCCCCGCGACTCGATCATCTTGACTCATATCATCGCAACTCTCACCGCACCAATTGCGTCAATATATACCGCCCCTGGTTCTACGCTCGCAACCAAGTTGGTTCCATCTCTGTTCCGCCTTGTAGCTGGCGGCCGTCCGCGCAGCATTGCGAGGTTCATCACTGGTAGCAGCACCATGACGCCCAAGGAATCCACCCGGATCTTATCCGTCCGTCGGTTGAACAAAGAAGGACCCGGAAACAAGTCACTCGCAGAATGGTGGGAGAGCGAACGCAATAATAAGACATCCGAGGCAGAGGCGATCGCGGAAGCCGCCAGCCTTCTCCAGGACAGCGACATCCCCGTCGCTTTTCCGACGGAGACCGTGTACGGCTTGGGCGCCGATGCGACGCGAAGTAGCGCAGTGCAGGGAATCTACAAGGCGAAGCAACGGCCCTCGGACAACCCGCTGATCATCCACGTTGACTCACTGAGCATGCTCGAGCGGCTCCTCAACCCTGTGCAGATGAGTCCGACCCGCGCTACCAAGACCGCAAGAAACTCTATCCCTCCCATCTACCACCCCCTCATTGAACGGTTCTGGCCCGGCCCTCTCACCATCCTCCTCCCCAACCCCTCCGGCTCCCTCCTCGCAGACGAGGTCACCTCGAACCTGACGACGTTCGGCGTGCGCATGCCTGCGTCCCCGCTGGCCCGGTTACTGATCCACGTCGCGGACCGGCCACTGGCTGCGCCGTCCGCGAACGCGTCTACGAAGCCGTCGCCGACGACGGCAGAGCACGTGTACCACGACCTGCAGGGTCGGATCGAGCTGATCCTGGACGGTGGTCCCTGCGGGGTGGGCGTAGAGAGTACTGTAGTGGACGGGTTGTCTGACCCCCCGGCGATTCTACGACCCGGAGGCATCGGCATTGAGGAACTGCGGAGCTGTGCAGGGTGGGAGAATGTGCAGGTCGGGTACCATGATGGAACCCTGGATGTGAAGGAGGTGCCCCGCGCACCGGGGATGAAATACCGGCATTACTCGCCCAAGGCCCGCGTGGTGCTCTTCGAACCTGGATCGGACGAGAAGGCTGTTGCGAAGCATGTGCACAAGGATCTCGAGGACACGGCGATAGGTGCGCACATGATCGGAGTGGTGCGCACGAAGCATTGGAAGCGCGGGCTGGGGCTGGTCTCGGAGGAAGAGATCCAGAAGACCGTCAAGCCCATTCCGTCGTTGGTGGACACTCTGGTGGGATTCTCGATGCCCGTGAAGGACCAGGCCAATGGATGTCCTGCCGTCAAAGAGGCGTTTGACTGTCACCTGGGAACGGACGTTGAGTCTATCGCGCGGGGGCTGTTCGCGGCGCTACGGGCGATGGACGAGATGGAGGTGGATGTCATCTATGTCGAGGGGATCTCCGACACCGAAGGGGATCTGGCGGCGGCGGTGATGAATCGCTTGCGTAAGGCTGCGGGGGCGGAGCTTCGCGTATAAACAGTTTGGTATAGCGATAACTACATCTAGAGCAATCTCATACATGTAATCAGGATACGTATTGATGTGACTCATTGCGGCTTCTTTCTCCGCTCTCCGTCCAACTCATCGGAGCCCGCCGATCCATCATGCATTCTCAGCGCTTTGGTGATAGCGTGTTATCTGCAGTGGATTCTGCAGCTTATCTGCGATATTCTCATCAGTGGATCTCTTCTCCACCAGACTGAACCATCCATTGTTTAGCGTCGCCAAGGCCGCAGGAACGCATCGCAGGCCATGCAACATGCGCGCCTTAAAGTCCGTCGATCTTCTCCGCTCGTTCTACTCACAAACTCTTGTCTTCCTTCATATCTAAATTTGTTTTTGCAAAATGTGCCAGTCTGATCTCCACGACTTCATCCACGGCCTGCCCAAATGCGAGCACCATGTCCACCTCGAAGGCTGCCTCACTCCAGAACTGATCTTTGAGCTCGCCGAGAGAAACAATGTGAAGCTACCAGACGACCCAGCATACGAGTCCACCGAGGCCCTCACCCGCCGCTACGGCAACTTCAGCTCGCTGGACGACTTCCTCGGCTTCTACTTCACCGGCATGAGCGTGCTGCACCACGAATCCGATTTTGCCGATCTCGCCTGGGCCTACTTCCAAAAGGCCCACGCCGACGGCGTCCACCACGCCGAAGTCTTCTTCGATCCGCAGGTGCACCGCGACCGCGGCGTCGCCTACGAGACCATCGTCGCGGGCTTCGTCGCCGGGTGCAAGCGCGCCGAGACTGAGCTGGGCCTGACGACCCGCCTGATCCTGTGCTTCGTGCGCCATCTGCCGGTCGAGTCGGCGGCGCAGGTGTATGATCAGGCGCTTGCGAATGCGCACTTCGACTCCGACGTCCTCCACGGGCTCGGCTGGTCGTCCACTGAGGTCGGCCCGCCCAAGGACATGTTCCGCGAGCTGTATGCCTCGGCCTCGGCGAAGGGTATTCGTCTGACGGCGCATGCGGGCGAGGAAGGCGACCCGTCGTATATCCATGCGGCGCTGGAACTCGGCGCGCAGCGCATCGACCATGGTATTCGGCTGGTCGAGGATGAGGAGCTCATGGCGCGGGTGGCGCGCGAGGGCGTCATGCTGACGGTGTGTCCGATCTCGAACGTGCAGCTACGGTGTGTGGAGTCCGTCGCGCAGGTGCCGATTCGCAAGTTTTTGGAGGCCGGGGTGAAGTTTTCCATCAATAGCGATGATCCGGCGTACTTCGGGGGCTATATTCTGGACAACTACTGCGCCGTGCAGGAGGCTTTTGGGTTGTCGGTGGATGAGTGGAGGGTGATTGCGGAGAACAGCGTGAGGGAGAGCTGGATCCATAACGAGAGGAAGGACGAGCTGTTGCGGAGGATTGATGAGCATGTCGGGAAGCATTCGCAGGTGGCCGTGGCAGCTTAGTCGACTGAATGAATATTCATGAGTTATGACTGTAAGCATGATGAGTATATCCTATGTGGTTGATGTGTGATTATATATATTGTCCAGCTGGTGCACCGTCCACGTAATCATGTTTGGGACTATATCACAAAATGGCCCTTTTAAAAACCATAGAGATCTGTAGAGCAACAGGTACCCTTTCCAGATTACATATCCATACCATTTCAGGTGCTTGATGTTGGGTAGACACCAGGCACAAGTATGTGATGACTAACCCGCCAAGCACCTCCGCTTGAAGTCATACAAACATCTCACTTCCCCTCACCTACAACCAGCCATGCGACCGACCATCCCGTCGTCGACCCTATCTACAGGCTACAGAGCCATATCTCGGCGCTTCTACAGTTACAGCCCGCGTTTCTATCAAGCACCAGCATTTCCTCAATCCCCGAGCACTGCTCTACAGTCGAAGTCCATCCTTCGCATCCCATCCCGAACCGAACTACACACCCAGACAAGGACAATGGCTTCATCCGCCGTCCCAGACCGCTACAAGCTGGTCTTTTTTGTGCCGCACTCGCACGTCGACGTGTGCAAAGACGCGGTGTTCGATGTCGGAGCAGGCACGTTTCCCGGCGGCAAGTACACGAAGGCCTGCTTCCAGTCGCCTGGTAAAGGACAGTTCATGCCCAACGATGGAGCCAACCCGGCCATTGGTGCTGTGGGAGCTCTAGAGTATGTGGAGGAGATGAAAGTTGAGGTGATGTGCCTGGGACGGACGATCATGCTGCAGGCGGTGGAGGCACTGAAGAAGGCTCACCCGTATGAAGAGGTGGCGTACGAGGTGTACAAGATGGAGAACGTGTGAGTAGATGGTAGAGACAGATTATGAAGTTACAATGAAGTTATGAATATTTATTCTACATCGATGCTCTGGAGGTACTCTTGATAGAGTACTACTCCAAAAAAGGAAGGTGAATGTCCCGTGACTGGGATTACCGCATTGGGAGGCGGGAGTAATTCCTACACGCTGATTGGCTGCAGACACCACCCGCAAAACGCCTCTTTCGAAGCGGTGCACCTTGAGCGAATCTCCTCCCATCACCGACCTCATCCTCACCCTCATCTCCGCCACTCCCCCCGTCTTCTGCCAGAAATGGCCTCCAAACTCTTCCCTGTCGCCCCCCGGGCCGGTCGCCAGTTCCTTCAGTCCCTCCCCAAGACCCAATGCCGGCCGTTCTCCGCCGGTCCGCAACTTTACAGCGACTCCCTGTCTGTGGTATGTGTGTGGATGTCGCCGCAATCCCCGACCTCCAGCTGTCGCGGCTCGTTCGGACGGCCCTCAATGGGCGATTGACGGACTCCTCGCTCTCAATGAATGCGAAATGGCTGACTTTCCGCCTTCCAGCACCGCAACAAGCCCAACAACAACCCGTCGATCCCCTTCAAGTTCAACGAGCAGAACCTCAAACTCATCGATGAGATCCTCAAGCGCTATCCCCCCCAATACAAGAAAGCCGCCGTCATGCCGATCCTGGACCTCGGCCAACGCCAGCACGGCTTCACCAGCATCAGTGTGATGAACGAGGTCGCCCGCCTTCTGGAGATGCCGCCGATGCGTGTCTACGAAGTCGCGACCTTCTACACCATGTACAACCGCGAGCCTGTCGGTAAATACTTTGTTCAGCTCTGCACAACGGTATGGACTTCTTCCTGGTGATTGCGTCAATTTTTGTTTTGCTCTGTCTGACATGACTCCAGACGCCATGCCAGCTCGGCGGCTGCGGCAGCACCAAGATCGTCGAGGCTATCACGGAACACCTCGGTATCACCCCCGGCCACACCACCGAAGACGGTCTCTTCACCTTCATCGAAGTCGAATGTCTGGGCGCCTGTGTCAACGCCCCCATGGTCCAGATCAACGACGACTACTACGAAGACCTCACCCCCGAGTCGATCAAGGCCCTTCTCACCGCGCTCAAGGAGTCCTCCACTGGCTCCGCCAAGGTTCCCGCCCCTGGTCCTCTGAGCGGACGGCAGACCTGCGAGAACAGTGCTGGTCTCACGAACTTGCGGGACCCGGTCTGGGATCCGGAGACGATGATGCGACAGGACGGTGCCCTGGATCAGCCGCAACAGCCTTCAGCTTAAATCAATTATAATGTGACTGGTTCTTGTGTTTTCGTTTTAGGCTCGACGGTTAGATCTGTTGTCGGGTATTGATTATGTACAGTATGTTTTCCTCGCGATGAGGATGCCAGCCATGGTGGATATTCAGGCTACCATAGAAACTTTGTTTCGCAGTACCCAATGCAGTTCTTTAAGTTGATGGTGTATTTCTGGATGGGTGGGTTTTGATAGATTATGTTCTTCCTAGCTACGTGACTGTTCTCCAGGCAGTTTGACTGAGTCGCGTACCCATCGTGCTGTCGCTTGTAGGTAATAGATAAGGCATGTAAAAGATGCCCACGATGGCTACATTCTATTGACCAAAATGACCATTACGCTACCAAGGAGTGCCAAGGTGGATCGTCATATATCGTTTACAGAAAGTGATCTCGTTAATAAGGACTGATGTCAGCTTTGAGCCTGGCACCTGTTGCCTGTTTCCCTTGTCCTTTAGCGCTTGTTGACTTCTTGAACTACATTCGATACCATCCCTGGTTGTGCTGATAGGGATTGAGTCGGTGGGAGCCTTTCGCATCCAAGAATATCATCCTCCTTGAAATTCAGCACATGGTCATGCATGGATTCAGACAGAGAGCTGTGGATTTGGTCGCCAAAGTAGCTGTTGGACACTTTTGCCTTCACACAAGCAAGGTAAAAGTCGTCGTGCTCCGTCTGTACCGCGTGATATTGAGGCTTTCTCTCGGTTGACACAACCTGCAGTAGGCATTAGTCATTGTGGCATAGATGAGTCTCCAGACTACCATTTACGTACCTCTCCAGTTCTTACCTAAAACTGAAAGCCGCGGCAGAGACACCGACATCAATCTCATCCGGACTTGGTGCTCTGTCATACATGGCCTGGAAGGGAATGACCAGAGGCGCATTTGTCACCGTAGCGGCCGTCACCAACACTTGCTGGGCACAGTAAGTGGCTTGATTGACCGTGGGTTGGTTAACGAGAGGCGGCATCTTGTCTGTTGCTTTAGCTGGTCGATATATGTCCTTGTCACCGGCTTCGGAGCGTTGGGTGGCACCCGCTGCCATTTTTTCGATGTTCAATGGCTCGCTCTGAATCACATACAGGCTAATCTGTGGACCTCGCCTACTTCGGATCTAGGCTCGCTCACATCGAGGTCTGCCGCCAATTGTGGCAGAGCCTTGAGAATATTGGTGTCCTCGATGTAGGCCTCAAAGGTACGGACCTGGGCAAGAATCCATACCTTTTGGGGCGTCTTTCGGCCCAGTCGATGGAGCCTGCACATTGCTTTTAGGGCACTGTTTACCCCGCTTGGCTGTTCCAGAAAGACGACCCGGGAGCATTGATCATGGAGGTTTATAATCTGGAAATCTTCGGAGACTATGGAAATTTCGTCCTGCAGGTCTTCGGATAGGACGACTTGGACTTGGGGATAATGGTCGGCGGTCTGCGCAGCGGTGCAATGGTTGCATGCCTGAAATAGATTAGTGCCGTGCTTCGTTGCTGATAGTCTGGCAGAGCTTCTGGTTACTATGATAGGAAGCGTGGGACCGCGAGACGGACTGCACCGATGGCGACTTTATATCTGAATGCTTGAGAGAAGCACCAGTGAGGCCGGCCAGACTAATAAGGATGCTTTGACGACAATCGTGATGACGATACGGATCGGCAACGCCCCCAATTCGAATGCTGTCGATTGAGTGGTGGTGGAGTCGTACTCGTCGACCGGTTCTAACGACGCGCGGAGTTGGCGGAGAGTGTTCTTCTGGCCGTCCGATAGTTTAGGGTCGGCGTCGGAATCCTTATGAACAAAGTAAGCCCTAACCTCTTTACGTCGCGTAGGACAGTCGAAGTCGAAGTGAGGTCCGTTACACCAGCGACAGTCGCGGAGGTGTACTCGAGGCCGTCGTTCTCAAATCACCACTTGACATCCTCCGTGAGCTTCGGATAAGATCCACTCACGGCAGTCTCGATGACAACGGTGGGCCAGTCCTGGAGGGTGCTTTGGGAAGAGGAACGGGTATCCGGGGTGAAGATTTGGTCAGCCAGCTTGCCCTTGTTGCCAGAAGGTGACCAGTAGGTAGTAGCTGAGTCCCAATGTCTGTCACTAGCACTGCCGCTCTCCAGGACATTACCTGAGCTTGTGTCCAGAAGAGCTGTAGGTTGCTCCAAAACACATGCTGATTTGTCTGTCCTTTATAGGCGCCCAAAGAAAAAGGGTAAATATAAGCTACTTTGAGTAGCTCACTAGCCTTTATAATAAGGTACTTTCTACCATCCTGCTTACTGATCTAAACGATTGTTAATATCTAAATCAATATTATCTTCACAGTAAGTGGAGAGAGAACTTACCAATCTTAGCCATGGCAGTGGTTGGATATTCCCGCGTCATCAGACCGAAGAAGCTCCATTTGTCATCGGCGGACTGCTTGGAAAAGTGCACACATGGTGGTCAGCCGGAAAGCCAGCCAGAGGTCCAGAAGGAGGGTTCATGCTGGAATCGGAAGAGCTGACGCTGGCTTCGTTGGCGGGATCAGTTTAGAGGCTCGCCGTGTTGGGGGGAGGATAATGGTGGCGATAGTTGGAGACGATCAACAAGAGAAGAGAGTGTAGAAGCGCTGCGAGTTTTTTATAGGGGAGAAATAGAAGTTACTGGACATAGTGGGCATTGAAGGAGATTTCGAATCTGGACAGCGAAACGGAGAAGTGAACCAGAGTGAATGGGAAGAAGAGACTTGCTCGACATTTTTGGATTAGAAGCAGTCTCAAGGAGCTCTTCTTTTAGGGCTTCGACGAAGCGAAAGTAGTGAAGTAGTAGTATCTATGCTAGACTGATTTCATTGTTTCCCGAAGGGATTCTGATGTTGATATGATCGTTAGATCTCTGATAACTGCTGGAAGAGTAGCTATCTAAATCAAGATTGGTAGCGTCCATTCCCCAGGATCAAATACTCCAACATGATAGGAAAAGCTGTGAATACATGGAATCAAAATGCATTGTCCACCACCAACGATGGTCCCTGGCAACTCATTGCTTCAGACTCATCAGCCTCATCTGGGGTCACCAAAACCGGGCCCCCCTTTCGTTCCACAAGGACTTTGCTACGGCGCTCTTGGAAGATATTGACATCGATAGTTCTCTTCGCCAACAGATGGTAGATGTGGACATGCTTGGTCTGTCCGTACCGCCGGCAGCGTCCGATGGCTTGAGTCATGGCGGAATCATAGTCGTACTGGGTCTGGGCCAGCATGGGCGATAGGAAGATAACGTGATTTGCACATTGTAGGTTCCTAATAAAATGTTAGACCTCCCGAATGTAGGTAGAACCAGGGAGTGCACTTACAGCCCAGCGGCCATCTCACTGCCCAAATTCAAAATTAGGACCTTGTTATCACCAAAACTCGTCTTCTGAAACTGTTCCACTTTCTGAGCTGACGTGCGGTCGGTAGCGGAGATGGCGATATGCTTCACCCCAGCCATATCCAACGCCTTGGATGCGATATCTATGAGCTCGGGAAACTGGATGAACAGAAGAGCCCGCTCATTCGTGGGGATATCACCAACTATCTGCACCAGCTTGTCCATTTTGGTTCCCCCGAACCTAGTGCTTCGATCCTTATCGCACCCAAGAGTTGAGGCGTTGACGATGTTGAACTTCTTCCTTGAACCGCGACATCCTTTGACAGGACACTCCTCCTCAAGACTAACTTCTGATAAACAGTCAGGGCACAGCGAATGGCCACAGGACCCGAGGATTTGGACATCATCAGGTTTGGAGGGACGATCTCCGCAGCTGTCGCACTGGACAGGGGTCGAACAGGTTTGTACATGGCGTACGGTTCGAAGGAATCTGAGCGCTCTTTCGCGGAGAACCCATTCCACGACGAGTTTTCGGATAGTCGTCGTGGCTTCTCGCATCATGGCATCGTACTCCTTTGGCCTGGTGGGCTTCTTGGGAAGCATTGCCTGGCCAATCTTGCCTGCTTTCCCTTTATCGCCTGCGAATTGCTTGTCTTTTGATATCTTTGCCTTCTTTGTCTGAGTCGGAGAGTCATCTTCATCAGACTCATTGGGTCCGCATTTGTCTGTCAGCGCCAGATCGTCCTTTGCAGAATTCGGAGGAGCGAAGAATAGCTTCCAGTCATCTTTTTCTGACTGTAGGATGGCGCGTTTGAGAAGGGGATAAGCCTTTTTCGTCACCTCCATATCTCCGAAATCATGGCGTAGAATACTTTCGACGAACTTGTGGAAGCTCTCATATCTCAAGTCGCATCCACAGTATATGCAGGCTGCCATTTTCAACTTCATGAGAAGATCCTCCTTGAGATCAGCTAGCTGGTTCTCTCGGAGTTCTATCAATGACTTGCACGTGGTAGCTTCCGGTTTGCCCTTGTCCCAACGACCCTGGAGTGCGAGGGATGCGCATCTCTTGAGTAGCGCCTCCTCTGCCGTCGAGCTACTGCCGATGATCTCGTCAAGACGTTCTACTTGGTCGCTGCTCAGTCGACTTCTCCCACCGCTGCGGCGCAATTGACGATTGCATGTCATGAGCTGCTTGTATAGCTCTAGGTAGATGGCAGTTTCAGCTGGAGACTGGGAGACAAGGACGATATGCTCCATGGATGGGATCTCATCGATTTCCGCAATATTCCTCCGCGCAAACTGATTGAGGAATCTCTGTGCAACTTCGTGGCGATTCCGATGCCATGCCTGACTGCGAGGAGTTCGAAACGACTGGAATGTTTCTGCGTCGGACCTCTGCCTGTGAAGAATTTTTAGTCGTTTGTTCTGTGACTGCTCGTCATCCTCGTCCACGCCGAGATGGATACCCAAGAATGGGGCAATGGTCTTCACATCTGCAAAGTCATTCAATGGAGGAGTGCCGGATAGGACCCATTTCGAACGAGCTTGCAATGCCAGCAGAGGACTGAGTCTTTCGGGATCTGCGTAGGTGAACTCGTCAATCACTAGGCGGTTGAACATGAAGGCGTGAAGTACGGGCGTTCTGACGAAAGTCCAGTCTTGGACACCTTTCTCGGTGATGTTGAACTCTTTTCTGTCGTTCCATACTTTGGACTTCTTCGTTGACTGACCACGCTTCCTTGCGCCTTTTGTTTCCGTGTCCTTTCCCTTGACGGGACTCTCCGATGAAGATTCGTCGCAATCTGTTACTTCGTCTGATTCATCTTCTGAGGCTTCCTGACCGATTTCCAAGGATGCGCATGATTGATGTGGGCGTCGCCTTATAAGCTGATCTACCTTCTCTTGCAGAACCACTGGGTCTTCGTCGCCAGGGTCGGAATCATCGGCGCTCGATATCTCCGCATACTGCATCCCGTGGTCGGTCTCTTGCTCTTGAGTCTGATGAAAATCTGCATACCGTTGTCCTCTTAGCCGTTTGGAGGGGACATAGACGGAATGCTCTTGGTGTTCATTCACTGACCGGCGTTTCCTGCGTAATTTGTCGAGGAAAGCCTCCGGCCCTTCATTCATGAGAATCTGGACCTGTTCTCCAAGAGCCACACAAGCTGCTTCAAACCAGTCGTCAAAGTTGCGGCCGCCTTTGGTCGGTGCCCGTGGCATCCCAGTGAATTTCTGCATCCTGTTGTAGTAACTTGGATTCTTGAAAACGGACCAGGAAACAAGGATTATATCTGCGTCTTGAATCTCACGGATAGCGCTCGTCGCCAGTGATTGGTGAGTTTTGAAAACCAGGACATTGTACTTTGGTCCTAGGAACTTCTCAATCTCCGATTGCCACTGGCGCAACATGATCTGAGGAACTACTATGAGAGTGGCGTTGGTGGGGATAAGCCCTGGGGCAGCATCTGGGCTCGACTGATTGCCTCGTTCAAATTGCGAGTCGACCAGCCCCAATATGATGGCGGTCTTTCCATACCCAACATCATCGGCTAGGACACCACCGCGGACAGTCGTTGGAATTGTGACTCTGGCCTCTCCGCGCCACATCAGCTGGGGCAGCAACGCTTCTTCCGTTTCCTCCTCGACGAAGGGACTAATCGCTTCATCTTCCTGTTTGATCATCCAAGCTAGAGAACGCAGCTGCTCAGGTCGAAGATCTAGCTGGAACCCCGGAGGCTGGGTGGCCTGACTATCGTTTCGGTTACTCATCAGTTCGAACGCAGGAAACGCCATATCTCTGGAGTCGTATGCATTGGGCACAAGACGCCAGCGAAACGAGGCCTCGCCAACAACGCCCGAGCCCCGAAGCTTTTCGTGCGCCTGATGTAACAATGTTTGGATGTTAAGCGTGACTTGCAGTTTTCCAATGTCGTTCTCTTCAACATCGCGGAAGACCAAAAATGCCCGAGGCCTGGCTTTTATCTGACGCTCGTACAGAGCTGCGTCGCGCGGATCTTCATATGCCTTGACCCATCCGCGCCCGTTACGGCCCCAGAGAATTCGGGGCTTTGGCGGCACGCAGACGCTGCAAAGGGTATCTCCTGTGGCAGACTCCTCCGAGGGCTTTTGAATAACGTTGGACCAATCCTGGAATTCAGAGAATGACGCCGCTTTCTGTAATAACCAAGAAAACTCCTTGAGCAGTTCTGGGGAGTCTATGGGATCCAAAACTTCCCATATACCCTTTCCAAGCCGGCCACCAATTAGTGCCGCTGGATATGTGAACGAAAGTAGTGTAGTGTTAGCATGGTGACAGTCCCCGTTGCTGATTGAGATGGTAGCGCCTGGTTTCAAATGGTAGCAAGAAATGGGGTCAGTGGGAGAATACGGCTCCAGAGTCACATCTGATGCTTTGGTCCACTTGCGGTAGTAGACATTGACGAGCTCTTGATCCTGAGTTGAGCGGGCAGATCTCCATTTATGTGGCACTTCTGCGATAGTCAAGCGCGCTGCATATCCAGGAATGCGTTTGTGATCCAAAGAAAACACGAACGAGTCGTATACAGGTTCTCCAAGCTTGGTCGGATCCAAAAACAAGTAGACCGCGGGAGACGTTTTGGTTGCGGCCTTCTTATGGAGACATGCATTCGCTGTCCCACAGTCAGGTAGTAGCTCATATGTTCCTCGGATGTCTACTTTGAGGTGCTGTACATCCTCAACTGATCCTCCAACGTTGATCTGCGTCCATACCTTGGATTCACGAAACTCTTTCATATCCAGTCCACATCTTGCCTCGTAGGACGGGACCAAGATTCCGCTTCTTGAAAAGACCAGAGCCGAGTTTGTACTGAGTGGAGCGCACACTTCCCATTCTCCTTCCAAAAGGGAATTGGGGCCAGGAGTCATATGTGCAAACGGCTTGGAGAGGATCTCACGATTGAGACATAGTGCAGGCTCGCTGTCCAAGGGCTTCGCATAGAGGAACCAATCAACCTGGTGATGTGCCAAGATGAGATCCAAAGTTGCATACTTGCCTTCGTACGAGACAGTCCAAACTTCAGTTCGTTTGACGTCCAAAAAGCGGAGCTCATCGCCAACAGCTCGCATCACTGCATCCAAAAAATCATTCCAAATATCTGCAGAACACATGATAGATGCGTCCTCTTTGAGCGGGTCGAATGTAGTGCTGGTAATGCCCGACACGACCAGCCTGGTCGGTAGAAGTTCCTTGAGTTTTCTCACAAAATCCAACGGCTGGGTGCGGCTCAAATCAGTCCAGCGCTCATATGCGTGCTCTGGGTTTCCGGCGCAGACTGTACACGCTGTATGTCCGCATAGAGTGCATCGGAAGATATTCCGTCTTGTTGCGGTTTGTCTCTCGCACACACAGTACCTTGCACTCGCAGATGCTTGGACTTGCAAATCGCGGAGGGAGATTTTCGAAGACTCGTTGAAGTTGCTCAGGACAAGCTCACAGTCATCCCGCGGTGCCAACACCTTAGTCTTTGGAGTGACTGGTTTCGTATTTCCAAGAGGAGTAGCTTTATCCAAAAGTTTGTAGCCAACGATTAGTGCAGAGAGAACAGCACAGCCAACCACTGTAGAGCTCATGGCATTGCCAGCAAGATCTTGCAGCTCACGCTGAGACTCCCGAGTCAGCAGAAGCCTGTCTAAAGGGAGGCCCTGCAAAGCTAGTGACTCCAGACCGCAGAGCGGCCCACCCCGAGTAGTGATATATGGGATGCCGCAGGGAGTGATACAGCCGACAATGCCGTATGCTCGTGAGTCAATTTCTCGGTCCAATCCCTGAGATAGCTCTATGCACCTCCTATTCCTCTGTTAGTGGAGCAATTACAAGACGAGCAAGGAACACGCACTCTTTGTAGTTCATGTCATACCCCTCCACCAGCTTCCGCAGAAAGTTCACATCGATAGTGTCCCAAACTCTTTCGGGCAAAGACCTCACCCACGTCTGCCAGGCAAAATCCGGCATCTGGCACGTCCCATCGTCTTGGGACTTACTGACAGGCCGTCTATGACCGAGACTCTGATTGAGGCGGTAGCTCTGATGACGCACCTGGTATTTTGCCCAGTTGACCGTCGCCCGTGAAGACGACGGTGATGAGGTGATACGAACCGCCATATCCTTTTCGATCTGTTCCAGTCTCCAATCATCTGCGTCCATGATGAACATTCCAGCCGGGGAGCTTGCGGGACGTTTAAATTCTGCAAGGATATCTGTCCAGTGGAGCATGTCCTTGTCTACGATTCCGTGTTTGTCCATGAGACGCTTGTCCACGCAGAACATGTATCCCCGTTCTCTAGTCTGGGGTAGGTAGTACGCCTTTGTGTCGACGTCGACATGAACGGCGAAGTAGTCGATCTCGTTCCAATGTTTTTCGATTGTGTCCCAAGGCGCGGTCTTGACATTCTCCAAGATGACCATCCGGGGACGATACGTCCGGGCGTAGCGAATGATCCCCCAGAATGTGCCTCCCGACTCGCCCTTGTCATCCAAAGTCTTCCGCCTGGAGTTCAAGGCGGAGAAGTCGACGCAGGAGAAACCTGCGATGAGGATGTCTGCGTTCTTGGGGATTTTTTCTAGGGAGCCGTATGCAGTTTGACTGTATTCGTTATGGTCTGAATTTAAAATAGTAGGAAAGAGGGAAACGTACGCCACACGATCCTTGAGCTCAGCAACGTCTCGAAATATGAACGGGGGATGGAAATTGCGCTCAATGTACGCCTGCTTGAACGAAACGATCTCAGCGCTAAACAAATGCCGGAACTCAAAGTTTCTATCGAAGTGCTTTCGAAGATCTAGACCAACTTAGTAGAAGCCCTCATATACAAAGACAACAGAAGAATAAGTGAAAAGTACATACTCTCCTGTACCATCTCCAGGGCAAGCAACGGACTCTCAGTCCCCGAGCACACGGTCACCACGCGTAAGGCTCGGGCTCCAGTATGGGTAAGAAACTTATCGAGTTCGAGCTCCAAGGCCCTTTTGGTGATCGACTTGTAGATATCGCTGAGTTTGTATAACGGGGGTAGATTGAGGGCGAGCTGTGTGCGCGCCGCCCTGCGACCCGAGTACGGACGCGAGCGGACGATCTCTGGAATCTCTGACTCTGGCGTGGATTCATGGTTTGTAGATGTGTTTCCTCGAGCTGTACTGGAGGACTTACTGGCCTTTTGAGATCGAGGCACGCGTGGAGTGTATTTGGCGCGCTTGGTAGGCCGCGGAGTCCAGGGTTTGAATGGTTGCTTTCTTTTGAAAGCCATTGGATCAGATAGATGTGACTGGGAATGGCATATTATGTGATGGGTGATCTGTATGAAGAGTACAAAGGCAGTATAGAGGGAGTGAGATAGGGCACGTAGGGGTCACGTGTGAGAGAGTGGTGAGGAAGAGGATGGGGAAGAGGGTAAGGAGGGCGAGAGAAAACTGAAAGCAATGGGTGAAGTGAGAGGCACCAGGTAACAGGAGAAAACAAGGAAGATGTTGTTATTGTTGTTAGTGGTGCTTGTTTGTTGACGTTTCAAGTTGTAGTTGAAAAGCACCCACTCTCTTAGAAGAGAAGAGCAATGGAAACCTCTTTCTAAGATATGATAATTACTAGGCCATGATCAAGGAGATCCTTCAATGGCTGCAAATGGTTGCCATCTATGAGTTGCATGCAGTTGGAGTCTGTTAACAACGACTGACGATTGTTCAACTCAGTATAATACCTCATTCAAGTGCCAGATATCTTGTTTACGCTAGATATATGAGAGAAAGGAGAATATCGTCCTCAGTAGGTCTGCATCCTTATCATCTTTGAAGGGGAGAATGGGTGGTCGTATACCTGGGAGGACTACTGGAGGTTTGGTTGTTTGATATCAACTTCTTCAGTATGGTCACTACAGGATTCACTGGGTACAGCTTTGGGGAAATACTTTCAGTGAAGCGCGCAGGGACAACAACAAAGAAATTTAATTGTAAGCCCTCACATCCATCATTCACTGATTGTGCAAGTGTTTTCCCTAGTCAACTGCATGGTAGGAAGGCAGCAAAGACATTCCGTATCCGCATTAAGGAACTGGAGTCCGCATTACACCACAGGCGCATAGAGCATTCGAAAACGTATACACAACCATATGTGAATCAATATAAGGATAGGATATCGCTACGAAGAGCCGTAAGTATACATCCGAAAACCACACCGCCGAAGGAAACCATATGCGCCATCCCAGTCCTTGCGTCAATAGAAATCAATAGCAGACAAGAAATCGAAGATCCGATGCGACCCCAAATGGCACATATGAAGATGATTATCGCATTCCACTCTGTCGTAATTGCTGTCGCAGTAATCTAATCTGGTTCCGTTCCAGCGGAGGAAGAGCATCAATGGCCGACTCCGGCATTGCGAGCACCTGCTGTAGGAGCTCGTCATGGCCTGCCATCGGTTGCGGCGTGGCCTGCGGGGCGGGTTGGCCGAACGGCGCGTTGACCACAGGTGGTGTCGACACTGGACCTGGTACTGCCGCACCAAAGGGATTGAAGGCCGGTGCTGCAGCGGGAGGAGCAGCAGCTGCCGGCTGCGCAGCTTGCTCTATCACAGATCCAAGCACGCTGTAGTCGACAAGGTTCATGAGGAGGAGAGCTTGGAAAACGGCATATGCCAGCTGGGGCGCTTGTCGGAACAGTTCGGCCACACGCGCGGGTTCAGTTAAAGACATATTCTTCGTCTGCGTAAGGAGCTCGAGGAGCTGATCTGGAGGGAGGCCGGAAAGGGTCTGAGAGATGGCGTTCGGGCAGTCCAGATGCGCAGGAGGCTCCACGCCGGGGGGAAGAGGAGGAAGCGGCGCGGATGCTGGTTGGGTAGGCACAGACAGAGTATCCGGTCCGGGTCCGGGTGCGGTCTGCGAGTAGTCTGGGGGTATCGAATCCTTTTCATTGTTGTGAGGCCAATCGACGCGAATCTTGCGGCCCATGATTTCATAGTCGTTCAGATTGCGAACGGCCGAGGCGGCGGCATCGGCATCTGCAAAGTCGGCAAAACCGTATCCTTTTGGCTTTCCGGTTTCTGGGTTCATCATCAACCGGAATTTGGTGACAGTGCCGGCGGTGCTGAGTATGTCTTTGACCTGTTCCTCGGTGAGGTCTATTGCGGTAGTTAGCATGGGAGAAGGCATTGGAAGAACAACGTAGGGGAAGCATACTGTAGGGAATATTCCCCAGGAAGACACTCTTTCCCGCCCGCTCTGACGGCGCCATGATTGCAGAAGAGAAGGGAAGAAAGAAAGATTCGTATTAAGAGGAATGAAGGTGTTGAAAGGCGGGCGGAGAAAAGCAGCAGCTCTCAAGGCGGTGTCCCGATCTGGAGAACTGCCGGAAGTTTCAACCTCCGCTGACATCTTCTCTCTTGCTCCTCTCTTCTCCCATCCCCATCTTCCTCTCTTTTCACTCAACCATCATGGCTCGGAACCCCAAGGAACAGTGGGAGCGACTTCAGTTGATGCTGCAGCATCGCGGCGGCCGTGGCGGATTTGGTTTCGGCGGTGGATTCCCATCCGGTGGGGGTCGCGGCGGTGGTGTTGGTGTAGCTGCGCTGGTGCTTGCTATCGGAGGATATGCTCTGTCGAACTCGCTTTTCAACGGTGAGTCGAACTATATTCCGTGCGCCTGGATGATACCGGGAGATCTGGCTGACTTCCTTTCTAGTCGACGGTGGTCACCGTGCGATCAAATACTCGAGGATAGGTGGTGTGAAGAAGGAGATCTACAGCGAAGGTATGATCCCGCGTTGCTATGCTATCTTTCAATTCTCTCTTCTTCCTATTCGGTGAAATTATGTGATCCTTTCTGACCTCCGACTCTTACAACCAGGAACTCATTTGCGGATCCCATGGGTCGAAACCCCCATCATCTATGACGTGCGCGCGAAGCCGCGCAACATTGCCTCCCTCACCGGCACCAAGGACCTGCAGATGGTGAACATCACATGCCGTGTCCTGTCGAGACCCCGCGTCGATGCCCTCCCCCAGATCTACCGTACCCTGGGAAGCGACTTTGACGAGCGCGTCCTCCCCTCTATCGTGAACGAGGTGCTCAAGAGCGTGGTGGCGCAGTTCAACGCCAGCCAGCTGATCACGCAGCGCGAGAATGTTGCCCGTCTTGTCCGCGACAACCTTGCTCGCCGAGCTGCCCGTTTCAACATTGCCCTCGATGATGTGTCGTTGACGGTAAGGAACCCGGATGAGTCTGGAAAGGAGAAAGAACGATGTGCGAATATATACTAACGCAATATCTTTACAGCATTTGACCTTCTCCCCCGAATTCACTGCCGCTGTCGAGGCCAAGCAAGTCGCACAGCAGGAAGCCCAGCGGGCCGCTTTCCTGGTCGACAAGGCTCGCCAGGAGAAGCAAGCTTTCATCGTCCGCGCTCAGGGTGAAGCCCGATCGGCCGAACTGATTGGTGATGCCATCAAGAAGAGCAAGAGTTACATCGAGCTACGGAAGATCGAGAACGCACGCCAGATCGCCCAGATCCTGCAGGAGAACGGCGGCAGAAACAAGCTGTACCTGGATTCCCAGGGCCTGGGACTCAATGTGAACGCGAGGGTGGAAGAAGCGAAATAAGCATGGGATCTAGGAGGGGAGTTCGGCTTACAGCATTGAAGAAATGCCACGACTGGTGGTTCTCGTTCTTTTAATTATGGCGGTCCTCATTCGCGGCGCGCAGTCGCCTGGAATGAAGAATCGGGGTGTGAAATCGGAATTCATGTACAAATAGTCATTCTCATTATTATCTAGCAACGGGCGAATTGTTTCTCTTCTCTGAAAGATCCGGCGTAGGCTGTTGTGCACCTAGGAGGTCTTCCGCCAGGCGGAGCGGAGACGAAAGCGGCGGGCGGAAATTTTATATATCGTCACCACAGAAATTCTTCATCTCCCCGCAATTCACCAGCACCGGCCAGATTCGGGCCTTATTTTGTTTATAACCCGTGGAACACATCCACGTTTAGTTCTTCTGGACAATAGCTGTTCAGGTGAGCTTGAAAATTCCCTATCAGACTAATACCCCACCTTTGAGACCAAATGCGCCAGAAAGCCTAACATCACTCGCGGCGGACAGAATGGCCGAGACCACAGAAATCAACGTCGACCTTGACGTCCAGGAAATCCTCCTGGCCGCTTCCCAGCACGATATCCCCAAACTGCGCCGTCTGGTCCGCTCGAAAGAAACCATTGGCAACCCCGTTAACGTGAAGGACCCGGAAACTGGGTTTTCGCCCCTCCATGCCGCAATCGCGGCCTGCGAACCCGATGAAGACGATGATTACAACAACAAGACCGTAAATGGCGACGGCGCGCAGAGCAATGGGACCACGAATTATGAACAAAATAAGGATGCTGTGCAATCGGGCGTCGACACGGTCAAGTTCCTCTTGCAGGAGGGTGCGATTTGGAACGACCTGGATCTGAATGATGAGACGCCGGGGTGTGTAGCTCGGCGATTGGGGCTGAATGAGCTGTATGAGACGATGGTAGATGCGGGGGTGCGGGCCGAGTTGCTCTTGAACCGGTTGGAGGGGTACGAGCAGCTTGAAGAAGACGAGGATGAGGATGGGGAGGGCGAGACAACAGCGGAACAGAACACCGCCGGGGAGGACGAAGCTCCTCAGTTGGTAAACGCAGCTGAGACGACAGAAACGGTGCCCACGGAAGTGGCAGCCCAAGGATCAGGCCCCGATGTCACGAACCCGCGGTATCTGGATTCCAACCTGACCTTCCAGAATGACCGACTGCTGGATCAGGACCAGAACGGCGTGATGATGGCCTGGGAGTCGGACATTATGGCAAAGTCCGCAAAGAAACTGCTCCCCACGCCTGGGCTGCGCGTGCTCAACATCGGCCATGGCATGGGCATTGTGGATGGATTCTTCCAGGAGCTGGCGCCCGCTGCGCATCACATTATCGAAGCGCATCCCGAGGTCGTGGAGGAGATGAAGCGCAAGGGTTGGCACGAGAAGCCTGGCGTCAAGATCCACGAGGGCAGATGGCAGGATATCCTGCCGGCGCTCGTGGCCGAAGGCGAGATGTTCGATGCGATCTACTACGATACGTTTGCGGAGTCATACGCCGATTTCCGCGAGTTCTTCACGGAGCAGGTCATTGGTTTGCTGGAGCAGGATGGACGGTGGAGCTTCTTCAATGGCATGGGCGCAGACCGGCAGATCAGCTACGATGTCTACCAGAAGGTCGTGGAGATGGATCTCTTCGAGGCTGGATTCGATGTCGAGTGGGAGGAGATTCGGGTGCCCAAGCTCGAAGGCGAATGGAGCGGCGTGCGTCGACCATACTGGATGATTGACAACTACCGACTGCCTTTGTGCAAGTACATGGATTGAGGAATATACACCAGCTGCGTCACCAGCTGCGTCACCAGCTGCATGGATGGGATAAAAGCGCACATGACATGATTGAATATAGTACACAACAAACTTGACCCGACGGTCAATATGCAACAATAAGGTAGCCCAGGGCCACCATCCCTTTACTTCCAGGGCTCAGGTATCAAGTGTAGTAGCGATACTTTCTCCCTGATAATGACTGGGTAGGGAGCTCCGCCATACTTCATTTCATCCCATCGTGCGACTTTTATCCTCGAGTCATTACGAACAGGGAAGTCATGCTTCCCAACACCTAAGCAGTTAAAGCCGACTAAGGATCTTCTTACTATAGTATTATAGAGATATTTCCTCGTCTATCCGCTGACTCTCTCCAGGAATGTGTGGAAATACGCAACATGTTCTCATTCGGAGCTAAAACTAAAGACAACAACAAACACATGAACATAAAGAACAACATTCCCTATTGCGATAGAGAAGATACCAGCTGTCCAAACAGAGGGTCACAGGCGGATGGACCGTCACAACCAAGGGAAACAAATGATCGCATAGTGCAGATGTGGTTTGGTAGGGTTGCCAGTAAGGGTGCCGAGCACACCTGGTCACCTAAGCCAGTCCCTCTTGCTTGCTTTTGACTATCTTCTTCTGCTTCATGTATTCCGCGTTGTTGTCATCGATGATGTCTCTTGCCTCTAAATCATCCAGGAGCTCCAGGACGTAGTCTTGACAATTGTAGCCTGCGTATTCGTTGTGGATGGGTGCTTCGGCCGCGGCGTCCTTGATTTCTCCAATCTTGGAAACAGGCACTTCACACAGAGGAATCAACTCTAACAGGCTTGCTGACTTGCTTGCATCCGCATTTCTCATTTCGAAGCGGTATCTTGTCGAAGAGCCCATGACATGAAACATTATCTTTTCCGCATCCGTGGGTCCGTTGACAAAGAGACTCCAGTGTTTGTAGACACCTTCATTCCTGTAGATGGCGACGCAGAGTTTTGCAGTTGAAGACATGCTGAAACTATATATGTGTTGACTAGAATGATCAGCACGTTACCAAACAACGAGTGGCTAGGCAGCTAGTGGGGGCTGGTACCTCAAGAGGAAGGCGCTCTCTGGGGTTGATACCAATAATCCCAAAGTCTGTTGGTGAGTCGAAGTGGACAAGTTGAAGAAATAACGCCAGTAGAGGGAATTCGGGAGGAATGCTGTGTTTGCAGTATGACAGGCGTCCTGGAGGAATACGTTGGCGTTGAGTTAGGAGAAATCATCCAGTATTTAAACAGATACCTGGATCAAGAAGGCGCCGTAGAATCCTACCCACCTATCTTTAGGCCGAAGGAAGCGCTTTCCAAAAAGTATGCAGCGTTACTCTGGTCGCACCTAGACTACCCCTCGAGACCTTGTCCAGCGCCCCTGAACATGTGCCAACCAGGCCGGATGGGCAAATCGAGGCTGAACCAGACCGTGGCCAAGGGAATGTAGCACGGATCTCGTGGTTCCCAACCCCAGTCATTCCGAACCAATAATCTAGCGGCCATGCCGTTTGTTGATCACCTGGGCACATGGAGACACGCTTCGAAGGCCCGTGGTCCCAGCGTCGCACCGGGCCACCACCCCAGCGCCTAATAACTATCAACGGAGACCTAAGCCGCAGCCCAGAAGGTATGGGCAAAGACCGTTTGTGAGTGTTTGAATGGAGGCCAAGATAAGTTTAGATCATATTCTCCTCTCGGTTTCCATGTGATTTTTCGGGCTACGTGGTTTTGAGATGGATCGTCCAAAGCCGATCCACTAACCAACGAACAGGAAACCCCGAAGGTGAGATGCTGGGCGGCAAGTAGAGATACCAGTCATCTTCGTCCACCAGACTCAAAGTACGTGTCAGAGCAGTACATTCATAGTACGCTGGATAAAAGCCGCTGTACTCCCAGTCAATGATGCCAGTAACGATGTAGTGCTCATTATCACCGTGGTTTCTTTTTACCATGATATTGTCCATTCGGACATCACCATGTGAGAAAACCGAACCATGATCACGCATGAGAAGGGAGCGTAGGAGCGTGATGTATGTATTGCTGCCATGGTGATGGGACGAGAACTGCAAGTCGCTGAATTCTGCAGCGGTGGTGACATTCTTGAACAGAGCACATTCATACGCGCGAAGCTCTTTAGCCCCTTCTCCACAGACGCCTCCAAGCATCTTGCCATCGTCTTGTCGAAGAGATCTTAATCGGCAGAATATATCCTCCAGTTGCTGTTGAATGGATACCTTTTCCTCGTGAGAGAGGTTGGGCCACACTTGGGTCAACGTTGTGCCTGGAATGTAGGACATGAAGATAACATGAAAAGGGCCCAACTTGACAAGACCATGAGCTCTCGGAGCAGGAACATCAGGCACTTGCTCAGCCAGAAATTGTATACTTGTATACTCGGTGTAATCCGCATTTCCCGAAATGACTTTGGCGACAATGTCCTCATTACACTTGACCACAACGCCTCTGATGGGGCTCTCCCATAGTTTTGGAGATACCCAAAGGAGTCGTTTTAAAGGCCCAATCAACTCTCTCGCCATGTCACTGGTATCGTTGTTTGAAGATTCTCGCGTGTATTGCGCTAGTAAAGCAGCCACCTTCTCAGACAAAGGATAGACAACCGTGGCTGTCTCAGCAAGGTCAAGACGTGTGCGGAAGTCATCCTGCACAGGAGAAGCCTCTTTTTCAGCGTGTGGCAGAACCTTCGGTCCCGTCGCCATTGTAATTCGGCGATTGTAATTTTTTGGAAACTCAGACAGCAGGTTTACCTCAGGGTCCTTCTTGAGTACACCTTCGAGTTCATGCAGCGTTCGTAAATTGATTTGCCCCGCGTAGGATAGTTGACGGTATTTGGCCTTTCGGTGTTCCCGGCGGTATGAGTCCGAGAACATCGACATCAAATCGGCCTCGGGATTCTTTTGGAGTTCTGCCTGAAACGCGAGCATCAGATCTCTGTTCCACTGTGCTGCGTCAGAATTGGACAGAGAAAGGACTTCTGGCTGTGGAGCATCGCCCATGATCGCTGATCCAGAGAGAAACCAGGATCAGGAATTCTTCTGGTATTAGGAAGTCTTTATGAGGGAGATTTAGCACCTGAAAAAGATCAATGGTGCGAGAATATCGGGCTGGAGGGTCTAAGGCGCGTGTATGCAACCTAGGTACTACTACTGGGTTGATTTGGAAACGTCCGTGATGTATGTCATGTGATGGAGCACCTCCAATGGAGAATTCACGTGACCTTTCATCTGTACTCCGCGTTAAACAACTGGCAAGAGGTATGTAGTTACTACCTAGGTAGTACCCATCTCTTAGTCTTACTCAAAACTTATCTCAATAGTAACCCGGCTCCTTATATTATGAACTGAGATCCGTGGATATTGAGTCGTTGATCTTCATGTTTACAATACTGCCTGTCTCCGTTCCAGATGTAGAAACTCTCAATCATGCCATTCGCAAGAGAGGCCAAGAATGCCGGGACAGCAAGCGATCAATACAGGTATCTGGCTGTTGAATTAGTACCCATGGTCTGCTGCTCTGCGTATTCAACAAACACGATAAAACACGTGAGGTGAGATTGTAAGGCGGTTTGCTAGAGGCAAGATGACTCATTCATACATCCTTAACTAGTTATAAATACATCTCTTTCTCATCTTCCCTCTGAGACCCAGCTAGATGCTCTACTTCTCGTTGGTATACTACTACATACTTGACTTCTCGACGAGATGCATTATGCCATGGTCTTATACCCGGGCTTTGAAGCCCTAGACGTCTTCGGTCCACTGGAAGTCCTCAATGTCCTCTCTGAGCAAACCCATCTTCGGCTGTCCTTACTGTCCTCATCCATGGCTCCTGTCTCAACGCGTTCTCCAGATCCAGATGCCCACCGAACGCGGTCCATCTGTGCGCAAGAGATAGGGCCCACAGGGACATTCAACGACTTCCTTGACGACACAGGCGCAGACAGCAGCGCAGAAAGCAAACCAACGATTGATGTCCTCCTCGTGCCTGGTGGTGCTGGGACACGTTTTCCCGACATCATCAACCCTGTGATTGACTTTGTTAAGAAGGCATCCCCGTCGGTGAAATACATCATCTCCATCTGTAATGGCGCAGGCGTGTTGGCAAGAGCAGGGATCTTGGATGGAAAGCGGGCCACCACAAATAAGATCTTATGGGATCCAACGACTGCGTTGAGGAAAGAGGTCCATTGGGTCAGGGAGGCAAGGTGGATTGCAGATGGGAACGTCTGGACTGCTTCTGGGATAAGCGCTGGCATTGACGTGACACTGGCGTTTGTCCGACAGATATATGGGAAAGACCTAGCTAGGAGCATTGCAAGAGAGATGGAATATGTCTGGGATAGTGAGGATGATGGTACAAACGACCCGTTTGCGTGAAGAAGTCATTTTGTGTATGCATGCCTGGATCCTATCTCGCTTTTTCATGTGCCATATTGCAGTAGAATGTAAACCGGCGAGTTACATTACTTTATTATTGCAGAAGTCCAGCTTTGCTATTTGTTTATTTCCACAGTATCTAAGTGAAATGTACATATGTACTTCGCAGTCATGTTCTCCTTACCCTCAGCGGCACTCCACCAGCTGGGTCTATGCAGAATAAGAAAGACAACCCCAACGCCATTGAAAAGCAATCATGTCATGCCATAGCCAAAAACAAACCATGCCCTCTGCTTCAATGCACAATCATAGTTGGATGAGATCAATTTCAGAAAAGTCGGGTGGACTGCGGCTGAAAATGGTGCGACATTTTCCATCCAAAGCCTGGTACTCGTTACTGATCCAGATATGTTTGCTGAATCGTTGTGTGCGGTACACTTCGTCATCGCTGACACCGATATCATCCCGTGGAATCCAGATGACAGGACGTTTAGCCCGCAATGCATCATGCTGGAAGGCTCGTTGGACCAGCTGGTCACGTTCATCGGGGGTGAGATCCTCCAGTTCGTCGTGGATGCCGGCAAACAATGCCTGACCTTGTTGATGCGGGCCTTGGTTTTCAGTGTCCTGAGCCAATTTCTCCCGCATACGTTTGACAGTAGGCACAGATCTGTCCGAGTGGGCTGCGTAAAACTGCGAACGGCGGTTGGACGATCTGTCGGCCCATGATTGACGTGCGTGGAAGGTCGGCCTTGTCATCTCGCCATCGAGATTCTTCAATTCGATGCCATCGGTACTGTGCCTTCGATCCGGGTCTGTCTGTTGATGCTCAGGAGTTTCCGTCTCCTCGTCGTCTAGCAGGCCGAGACGTGCTCGTTGAGCACGTTCAAACTCTTCATCTCGACGCACCGCTTCATCCTCCAATGTGATTGGTAGATAACGGATGAGAGGGCCGAAAGCTTCATTCAACAGGACTTGATATCCGACAGTGAGGATGAGGACGACGATCATGCAGATGGCCTGCCCTTTACAGGCCACTGAACCCTCCACATCGCGAACCAAGAAGAACAAACCAATCAAGGCGATCTCCATGATGTAGATGCCGGTAAACAGCTGGTTGACCGCACGAGGGAACAGCAACCCGCCGGTATCGAAACGGAATTTGGTGACATACAACGTATTGTACCGATAGACAAACCAGAACAAACCGAAAGTGATGACGTTGAAGATCAGAATGAGCGGCGAAATAACGCTGTAGATCAATCCTGCATGTGAGTTAGTAAGCAGCATTTCCAGCAGAGCCATCTTTTTGGTGAACCCACCGATGGAGGCCAGTGTAGTGTAGACCGGAAAGAAGGTTCCCCATTGCATTTGATTCAGATTTGTCGTCCGTGCCCATTTGGTCCTAGCGGTCGTATCAAAGATTGGAGCAAGGATGAACCAGCTGGCTAGGTTGGCAATCTGCACCAAAGCTCCTGCGCTCACCGACATTGCCTGAAGAATCATGTACGAGAAGAAATAGTTGCTGGATAAGGGAATATTCTGCGCAAGCAGTTCAGGCCAGCTGGTGAAGTTCGTGACGTTGTTGATGATGGTAGAGAAACTGGAAGAAATGGCAACAACCAAGAAAAGCTGAACGAACAAGAACGCAAAGTAGTAATTCTGAACAGTCAGTTCAACAGCCATGCCTGTGTGCAGGCCTTGGGTTCGGCATAAGAAGCGAAGAATAAGGGGCAGCAGGGCCATTAATATAGCCAAGAAAAGAGCAGGTAGGATACCCTGAACAGCAGAGATAAACCATTCGGGAAGTTTGGAGATCCAAGATAACCAGGTGAAGGCATCTTCCAGGTACGACAGTTGGGAGAGGAGACCGGTGAATGCCACAGGGAAGGCCCATCCAACCACCATGGCCGACACAAGCGTGAGGACACCGAATGTGCGTAAATACCGCTCCCACCATCGCATTGACATATTGTCCCAAATGACATCGTCCGGGGAAATCTCGACTATACGGGGAGCCATCTGCTTGGGGACATGGTGGCTGACCGCCTGGCAGGCCATATGAGCCGCGACTTGGTGGTTGAACTGAATGAACGCAGAGTTCATGAGCGGAAATTTTTCGGGATGCTGCTGGTCATATTCGATTTCAAGGTTCAAGCGAGCCACTTCTTTTCGACAGTGATCAATGGTGTCCACCTTTTTGCCGATGAGCCAGAGGGAGGGCATCCAAGAGAGACCGAAAATGGGCAGTCGCATCGTATCACGGTCTTTCTGCTTAATATACTTCTTCCACAAGGGCTCGCCGAGACCTTCATCGAAATTATCATTGTATGCCACTGGATAGTCAGTGCCTTCAATTTGGTCTCCTTCGTGATGAGTTCCTTCGCGTCGACTTCTTGCTTTCTCCGACGGCGCCAGCGTGTCCCTGTCGGAGACCTCGCCGAGGGAAGGCTCGGGAAGGGTGAGAGGCAATTCATCAGGCTCTGTGTTGTTGCTGATCTTGGAATTACTAGAGCCTCTAGACTTCCAAAAAGGTCGTTTGGAACTGGAGTCGGGTGCTGAGCTAGTTGGCACTGCACCATGGGCCTGCACTTGTGATGCATTCCCCTCGTTCTCGCTGCTGGAAGAACCAGACGGCTGTTCAGAATGATGTGAAGGTTGTGCGCTGTCATCGATAGCCCCTGGATGATCATTTTCCGGGGCATTTCCCGGAGTCTGGGACAATGAGCCATCGATGCCATGTTCCACCCTCTTGAAACCGTCCAGGACGGTCCTCCCGAGCTTGCCAACACCGTGGCCGACCGCCCCAGCTGCACCCAGAGCGGGGTCCAAAGGATTCATGAACTTCCGTCGACCAGCGTTGGCTTTCTCCTTCCAAGTATTATTTCGGTGTAAGACTTGATCAAGCGTGTGGGCTTGGCCTGGGTCACCGGAACTGATACCGGCGTCCATCGCGAGCTGGGAAGCTTTTTTATCAGCGGCTTTCTGGAACGACTTGGTGTCCATGCCGGCCTTCTTCGCCTCGGCTTTGGCCTGTTTAATCTGGGCCTTTTTGCATTTGATAATCAGATCCGTTTCTGCAGCCTCGAGTTTCAAAGCTAAGGCATCGCGTTCCTTCACCTTCTCGTTGAGGTCGTCGAAATTGCGGTTGATCCATATGTTGCGAATCCCACCAGGAAAGACATCATACAGGGACTCCAGAGCTTCCACAGAAAGCCAGCTTTCGGGGATGGCGGTCACTAGGACCGTGGTGGCGGATGCACGAAGTCGATGCTGTGGAGAAGTCAAGTAGGACTGTCGCAGGCGAATGTAGCCTCTGAGCTCGTCAAAGAAGACTGCGCATACGTATATGATGACGATGAGGGCCATGATGAGATGGCCCCAGTATCGATCTGTGTTCTCTGGGGCGACATTGCCCCAGGCGAGCTGATCCAGGCCTGTCACGTTCCACTGCTCTCCCCCTGTGCCGTTCTTGTATGTCTGATCCTTGCCGTGGACTTTATTCAGCGGTAAAAGAACCGGGAGTATAATACAAGCTAGGGGAACGAAGATCTTGAGAAGCATGCGCAGGTATCTCAGGAAGAAATAGGCGTCTAGTCCGCATTTTTGAATGAATTCGGTGCTTGACGTGCGAAAGACAGGACCAGCCCATCGGAAGAGACCTGGAGGCGAGGGTGCGGTGCGCTCTCGGTCCGGAACGAGGTATGTTCTAGGCTGACTGAGAGCGATCTTAGTTAGCTGATGGGAGTGGAGGAGAGTAGGAATTGTGGGACCTGATGTGCACGTACTAGATGCGCAGAAGTTTCCCCTTCAGAACCAAAAACAGGAGGAATTCGACGGTGAAGATGATGATCGCAGTGGCCAAAGATGCGACAAAAGTCTTAATGGAGATTCCCTCACTCTTCTGACCCGACACACCGGCCTTTTCCAGTGCCTGACCTAGGTCTGCCATTGTGATAGGGATGGTTGATCATGCGGTTGTTGCTGATAAAGGCGAGCTTAATGGGAAGAGACCACGGGTTGGTGGTTAGGGACACACCTTCCCAAGCGTTTAAGAGCGAAAGATCGAAGATTCGGCGGCAAGCGACAGACCACAACGCCGTTGTACCGATAATCGGGAGATTGGATTCGGTCATGAACGCAGCAGCAGTCTGGGAGCCATCCTGACAGGAGAAATGGTTAGGGAGAGGATAGTAACAGTGACGTCGGGATGATCGAGGGAGAGAACGAACGAACGATGGAAGGAAAGAGGAAACAGGGCTTTCCTGTCCGTTTAATAATTATTATTTTGATCCTGAAAGACGGCCATGACACAAGTGGCACCAAAGGAAGGGAGTCTTGAAGAAATCCACCACTTACCATGCTGGAGACCGCCAAGCGCAAAGCGAAGAGGCGCCAGGAATGGTGGGCGGTTGACGATCCCTCCCCAATGACATCAAGCGCGTATTGAAACGGCGGACAATGAACAGCTGGAGCTGCGAGAGGGGTCTAGCGTTTCATGGGGGTCCCCTGAGACGATCTTTTGTGGTCGCGTTAGGGTGAAGAGTTCACAGATAATTAAATGGACATGACTGACCAACCTAAAGAGTAACAATGAGTAGTTGAAAGAAGACGAATCAAAAGATCTTGTGGTGTTTTGTTTCAGGAACCACGAGCAGATGCCTGACGCCTCAGGCGCCACCACATCCCTCTTTGGGTCAAGCGGCAACGCCCGAATGGTGTCGCTGCTGATTCGCTGGTGCCTTGGAAGAGGCGCATGGTGGCGGTGTCTATGTGGCGGTGAGACCGATGTGCACGTGACATGAGGCTGGCGCATCGCGTCCACCCGAAAAGGAAACCACTTAACGCGTGGGGCGCGTCGGAACGCGTCGAGAGCGGCCACGAAAAGAAATTCGTTCGGATCAAATAATCAACCTCCGCTGCTGTTGCCCTGTCGTCGCTGCAACAACCATCAATCACTCCCACTCCTGTCTACCCTCCCCCCTTTCTCCCCGATTTTTCCGTCGGTCCTTGGCCTTTATTTCTCCATCACATTCAACCAAGGACACCATTTCCCCTAGGACGACTCGTAATGTCTTCTCCCGCCTCCAGTCGCCGCAGGGGCCGTCCAGCCAGGGACTCGGCCACCGCATCCCCCGCTCGCTCGACTCGCTCCCAGCAACAGCCCCAGACCAGTAGCCCAACGAGAATGAATGATCCGTCGCAGATGACCCCGCGGGCTTCGAGACGCCTCAGGGGGGAGGCCGCTGTTCCCTCCTCATCTCCTATGTTCTTCCAATCCTCCCCAGCCCATGGAAACAGCAGCAGCGCCGAAACGCCAGATGTCAGAATGGACGAGCCTAGCTCACCAGTGAGGGCGATGGATGGAGAAACCACACCGCGGGGTTCTCGCACAGCTATGAGAGGTACGTTGCAGATGGCGGTGACTTGAGTGCGTCTTCAATTGCTCATATTTGGACAGATTCTTCCCCTATCCGCTACGTCTCCAGTTCTAGTCCTACTCGCGCCCATAGCCGTCAACTACGTTCCGATATTCCTAGCAGCAGTAGCGGACTCTTCATGTCATCTAGATCGTCCACCGGAGGCCACCGTGGTTCTTATCGCCGCAATGATCTCAATGGCGGCGGAGTCGGATCGACCCCGAGTCGTCGGCGCCGGGTGTTCGTGGACGCCAATGGCATGCCTGCTGCCGAAGGCGAGCCCCAGTCGGATGCTACCTTCTCCAACATTCATCCCGACACATCAGAGGCCGAGGCGCTGGGCGGAGGCTCGACTCGTGTGATCTGGGGTACCAACATTTCTATTCAGGACTCCATGTCCGCGTTCAAAAACTTCCTATTCAACTTCACCACCAAGTATCGCTTGTGGGCCGAAGGAGCTACGGAGGATGAGACCCGCCGAATGGGGGATGCCGCAGAGGAGAAGGAATACATCAATATGCTCAACACCATGCTGCAGCTCGGTGTCACGGGCCTAAACCTCGATGCAAAGAACCTCAAAGCCTATCCCTCGACATTGAAGCTGTGGCACCAACTGCAGGCATATCCTCAAGAAATCATTCCTCTGATGGATCAGGTCCTTAAGGATGTCATGGTCGAATTTGCAATGAAAGAGATGGATCGTCTCCGGGCCCAGAGCCAGCGGCATCATAACCACGCAAGAGATCTGAGCTCCGCCCCGCCAGTTCCCAGCTCCGATGCTATGAGCGAGACGGGCCGCATGCCCCAAGTTGATATCCCTAACCTCGTCCAAGAAGTGGAACTGAAGACCTTCAAGGTCTTGCCGTTTGGCCTGGATTCGGCTGTGAACATGAGAGAACTTGACCCTGCTGGTACGTCTATCGCGACTTCTTGAAGGCTTGCCCCAGGGACTAACACATAGTACAGATATGGATAAGTTGGTGGCCATCAAGGGATTGGTTATCCGAACGACCCCTATCATCCCGGATATGAAAGAGGGTAAGTCGTGTTCCAAGGATTGTCAGTACAGTGCTCTAACCTGCTTCGTAGCCTTTTTCCGTTGTCAGGCTTGTCATCATGGTCTGCAGGTCGACATTGACCGGGGACGGATTGCCGAACCAACGGTCTGCCCTCGTCCTGCCTGCAATGAGAAGAACTCCTTTGAACTTATCCACAATCGCTGTGCATTCGCCGACAAGCAAGTCGTCAAGTTGCAGGAGACTCCCGACAGTATTCCAGATGGTCAAACGCCCCACTCCGTCTCCCTGTGCATGTATGACGAGCTCGTGGACGTGTGCAAGGCCGGTGACCGCGTCGAAGTGACGGGTATCTTCCGCTGCAATCCTGTGCGGGTGAATCCCCGCCAGAGTACGCAGAAGTCCCTCTTCAAGACGTATGTTGACGTTCTGCACGTGCAGAAGATTGATCGGAAGAAGATGGGCATCGACGTTTCCACCGTCGAGCAGGAACTGTCCGAGCAAGCCGCTGGAGCTTCTGAGCAGGTCCGACAAATCACTGCGGAAGAGGAGGAGAAGATTAAGCGAACTGCGACCAGGCCCGACGTGTACGAGCTTTTGGCCCGTTCGCTCGCCCCCAGCATTTACGAAATGGACGACGTGAAAAAGGGAATTCTCCTCCAGATGTTTGGTGGTACCAACAAGACCTTCGAGAAGGGCGGCAACCCGCGTTATCGTGGCGATATCAACGTGCTTTTGTGTGGTGATCCGTCGACCTCCAAGTCTCAACTGCTCCGCTACGTGCACAAGATTGCACCCCGTGGTGTGTACACCAGCGGGAAAGGTTCGTCAGCCGTTGGTCTGACAGCGTACGTGACTCGCGACCCGGAGACCCGCCAGATGGTTCTCGAGTCTGGTGCGCTGGTTCTCTCAGACGGTGGTATCTGCTGCATTGATGAGTTCGACAAGATGAACGACTCCACGCGGTCCGTTCTGCACGAAGTCATGGAGCAGCAGACGGTGTCCGTTGCCAAAGCGGGCATTATCACAACGCTCAACGCTAGAACGAGCATTCTGGCCTCCGCTAATCCGATTGGAAGTCGCTACAACCCCCATTTGCCGGTGCCGCAGAACATTGACCTGCCTCCTACGTTACTGTCCCGGTTCGACCTGGTGTATCTTGTGTTGGACCGTGCGGATGAGCAGGAGGATCGCCGACTGGCCAAGCATCTCGTTAACATGTACCTGGAAGACCGACCCGAGAACGCGAGCGAAAACGAAGTTCTGGTAAGATGCCATGCTTAGGCCCCGCCCCTCAAGACTACACCGTGCTAATCCAAGGATCGCTACAGCCTATTGAATTCCTCACCGCATACATCACGTACGCCAAAACGCGGGTGCACCCAGTCCTTACGCCGAGTGCTGGTAAGGCTCTTTCCGACGCATACGTGAACATGCGCAAACTAGGCGATGATATTCGCTCCGCGGAGCGTCGTATCACTGCGACAACCCGTCAGCTGGAATCGATGATTCGGCTGTCGGAAGCGCACGCGCGCATGCGACTTTCGCCCGAAGTGACAGCGGACGACGTGGAGGAGGCGGTGCGTCTGATCCGATCGGCGATCAAGCAAGCTGCCACGGACGCACGGACGGGCCTCATCGATATGGGTCTGTTGACGGAGGGCACCAGTGCGAGCGAGCGTCGGCAACGCGAGCAGCTGAAACGCGGCGTGCTGGGGATCATTGACGACCTGGGCAGCGGCGGCAATGCCGTTCGGTGGGCGGAGGCGTACCGGGTGTTGAACGAGCAGAGTAGCGCTCAGAGCGCGGGAGGCATTGACGGTGCGCAGTTTGCGGAGGCTATTCGCGGACTGGAGACCGAGGGAATGATCAGTGTGTTCGGCGATGGTGCTCGAAAGAGCATTCGGCGCATTGGAGGTCGGCTTCTGTGATGGGTGACTTGGGATGAGATCATGATGACGGACAAAGATATACTCGGATAATGTATCTAGTTTCTGGTGTTGGGGAGTTGTGCATAAGAATGTCTACTGTATTTATTATTCATTGGGATGATGAATGTATCTGAGACGATATGAATGACGCTATATTAGTGTCGCGCGATAGTTGAGCACATGCGAGAAGCAGTGGCGGAGAACAATCGTGGTGGAGTTCCCTGAACGGTTAGCGGGTGGGCCTTCCCTAATGCGGTTACCAGCTTATCGTACCTCTCCATCTCGGCTTCTCTCGCTCTCTTCTAACCAACTACCTCTCTCGCCGTTTTTCTCTTGTCTTGCCCTGTCTCTCTCGCGAAAGAACTCGAATGAGAATCCTCTTCGCTAGGATTTCTTTCTCCCCCTCCATCAATCCGCCTGAGCTTTCTCCGTCCTCGTCTCCGATCGTCATGACCATCATCGTTGCCTATTAACACCGTCCCCCCCAACTCCCCACGTCTCTCCAGCTCTCCTCCTCAGAACTCCCATTTCCACTGCTCTCCAGTGCAATTGCAGGAGGTCCGACTCCTCCTTCCGGTCACCATGAAGTAAGCTCAGCTAAATCCGATCAACTGATCCTTCTAACCTCCCCCTCCCAGGTTCGGTGAACACCTCCGATCGTCCATGATCAAGGAATACTACTGGTACTACATCGCCTACGGAGACTTGAAAAAGGCCCTCAAAACCGACTTCGCCACCGCGCCCACCCAAGAGAACCCCAAGCCCGACCGCAAGCCCTGGACCGAGGACGATGAGAAGAACTTCGTTTCGCTGCTCGAGAGCGAGCTCGACAAGGTCTTCAACTTCCAGAAGATTAAGAGTGAAGAAATCGTTCGACGCATCCAAGCCAGCGAAACCGATGTAAACGACATTGTTTCGCGTCTCGATAATGCCTCAGCCACCTCTCGTCGCCAAAGCATCCGGCCTTCCGCTCCTCCTCCCTCCGACGAGGATTTCCTCGTGCTCGAACAGGTCCTCAGTGACATCATCGCCGACGTCCACGATCTCGCCAAGTTCACCCAATTGAACTACACCGGTTTTCAAAAAATCATTAAAAAACATGATGTAAGTTGGGCTTTCCTCAATGTTCATGAATTTTTGTTTTATCCTACCCTTTGCGCACAAGCCGTCGTGGTGGTTTTACGTTCCGCTGACTTGGCGCCCAGAAACAAACCGGTTGGCATCTTAAGCCTGTCTTCGCTGCGCGCCTCAACGCAAAACCTTTCTTCAAGGACAACTACGATGCCTTTGTGGTGAAGCTCTCCAAACTCTATGATCTCGTCCGCACCAAAGGAAACCCTGTCAAGGGCGACGCTTCTGCGGGAGGCTCCCAGCAAAACTTCGTCCGTCAGACCACCAAGTACTGGGTCCATCCCGACAACATCACCGAATTGAAATTGATCATCCTCAAGGTAAGCGATCCTACAGGCCATCCACGGATTGCGTCTTGACTAATTACACCAGCACCTCCCGGTCCTCGTCTTTAACCCCAACAAAGAATTCGAAGAAAAAGACACGGCCATCTCTTCCATCTACTTCGACAACACTGATACCTGGGAGCTATACCAAGGGCGACTTAAGAAGACCGAAGGAGCGGAGGCCATCCGACTTCGTTGGTATGGTGGCATGGAAAGTGATCAAATATTCGTTGAACGCAAGACCCATCGGGAAGACTGGACCGGAGAGAAATCGGTGAAAGCCCGCTTCTCGCTCAAAGAGAAAAATGTGAACGCTTACTTGTCCGGCCGGATGACGGTCGAAAGCATCTTCGAGAAGATGCGCCGGGAAGGAAAGAAGAGTGAAGCGGAAATCGACGACCTTGAGCAGCTTGCGCGGGAAATACAATACCGAGTGATATCTCGCAAGTTGGAACCGGTGACGCGGACATTTTACCATCGGACGGCCTTCCAACTCCCAGGGGACGCCCGCGTCCGCATATCCCTCGACACTGAGCTGACCATGGTCCGGGAGGATAATCTTGATGGACGTCAGAGATCGGGGAGCAACTGGCGTCGAATGGATATCGGCGTGGACTGGCCGTTCTCGAAGCTCCCCCCGGATGACGTGGAGCGATTCCCGTACGCCGTCCTGGAGGTCAAACTCCAGACCCAAGCGGGCCAGGAACCACCTAAATGGATTAGAGAACTCACCGCCAGTCACCTCGTGGAAGCTGTTCCCAAGTACAGCAAGTTTATCCATGGAACTGCGACCTTGTTTCCTGATCGCATCCATCTTCTTCCCTTCTGGATGCCGCAGATGGACGTGGATATTCGCAAGCCCGCGACCCGTCGCTTCGGTATCCAGCGTCCCTTGGCTAGTACGTCCATGTCCGCCAACGAGACCCAGGAGGACGACGACTCGGATGACGACGACACCAATGATGCCCATGCCACCAATGGCCAGCCTCGCACTCAAGCGCCAGACGCGCTCGACCAGAATGGTCTGTTTGATGAGACAGACGGCAATGCGCTAGATATCGAGGAACGCATCGGTGCTCAGCCCCTACCCGGAGATGAAGATTATCCCTTGTACGATTCCGACCAGGAAACAGTCAGCTCTGACGAGCTGGAAGAGGCCCGCCGAGTGGGTGGAATGCACTACTACCATCAGCTGGCCAAATACTATGCTCACCGGACGGGCCAAGGACTCATCCACGTCCTTCAAGCGCTCATCCCTCGCCCCCGGCCGACCAGCTTACCGCCCCCTGAGCGCCGTGGCATCACTGTTATTGGTGACCAGCGGACTGTGAAGCGCTTTGCCGCTCCCAAGGGAAAACGTGAGTTGCGCTTACCCCCTCGTGCTCATGGGATCTAACTGACTTTGATAGGCATCCACGTCCCTGTTCGTGTGGAACCGAAGGTGTATTTTGCTGCCGAACGAACATTCCTTTCGTGGCTGGAATTCTCGATCTTGCTGGGTACAATTGCTGCAACGCTGCTCAACTTCGGCAACGACTACATAACGTTTGCTTGTTCATGGGCTTTTACGATTCTCGCCGCTCTTACTCTTGTGTACAGTCTGATGCTGTACGTCTGGCGCGTGGATAAGATCCGCAAGCGTCGCGACGTTAAGCGAGTGTACTACGAAAAATGGGGACCGACGGTCTTGGGCATCGGCCTTGTGGTTATTGTTTTGGTCAACTTTGGATTGCGCGTACGGCAGGCCGGCTTCGCCACGCGCGACGGCCGAATGCCTGGCCTGAACCGCGGCGCAGATGGAGGAGAGCTATGAACGGCGTCTTCTTTGAATATAGTTATGTTCTTGGTGTAGGTATTTCAATTGTTGGACGGCCATTGATGTGCAATAGGCATGCATGATGTACAAACACACTGCAGCATAGCTCTTTCTGCCCTGGGTAATGTACGAATTGAATAAATTGATACCAAATAACAGAATCCCTCCCCAACTACGCCAAATCAAGGGTTGTAGTTCACCACGGGGATGATGGTATCGTCCAAGCTGACAGCATCCGGGTTTGCCTCCTCGATGCCGGAGTACCGATTCAACCAGCCCAGCATCTGTTGGTGCCAGACCAAGCTGTTTTCCTGATTGAGGACCCTGCATGCCTCCGTTAGCACTTGAACAAAGAAAAGAGAACGTAAAGGCTCCTCCGATACGTACCAATGGGTTTCGTCAGGGAAGTTCAAGAATCGACTAGGCACACCGCGCTCCTGCAACACGTTGAACATGGACAGTCCCTCTGCAACTGGGAGCCGATAATCCCGGTCGCTGTGGATGACCAGCTGGGGCGTGCTGAACTGGAGGATGCGCTCAGGTGCGGACGGGTCCCAGCGACGGTAGTTATCGCGAGCATCCCAGAACGTGCCATTGAACTGCGCCCTATTAGTATCTGGTGCATGAAAGGTCAGGGATGGGGGGAATTAGACGGACATCATGCTCAATGAACCACAGCTCGTCAGTCGAGATCTTCGCATCCGCGACAAAAGTGCCGTCGTGGCAGACCAATGCCTTGAACTTGCGACCCAGATCGCTGCCCTGGATCCAGTTGATCATGAACCCGCCGTAGCTGGCGCCAGCGGCAACGCCGTTTTCGGTGTCCACGTAGGGGAGGTTCTTGTCGACGTACTCCCAGGCTTTGACGAGGTCTTCGTAGGGGGCTCCTCCTGTTGTGATGTCAGCGTGTTCGTTCCATTGACGCGTTGTCACTCTGCGACTGGTGTAGGAATGACCATACCCCAGTTGTTTGCGATGGCGTCCGTCAACTCCTGGCCGAAGCCGGTGCTTCCTGTCGGGTTGGGCGCAACCACCACATAGCCCTGGTCGGCGAAGACCTTGGCGTTCCAGCGGGTACTCCAGGAGTCGGGGGTTGCGGACTGCGGACCGCCGTGGATGTAGAAGAACAGAGGGTACTTCTTGCTGCTGTCGAAGTTTTCGGGGTAAATGATCCACGATTGGATCTGGGAATGTCAGCCACATGTTTCTGTCAGGCCAGAAAGAGGAAAGAAAGCCTACCTTAGTCCAGTTACCATCGTAATAGAACTCACTGATGTCATTCGGACCCAAACCCGCAAGGCCGGGGTCGATCTCGTTGGCGGAGGCAATGGTCTTGATAACACCCTTTTTGGGGCTGGCCGTGTACACGTTCCAGCTGGTCCAGACGGCAGTTCCAGTGACGAGAACGGTCTTGTCGGGCAGAACATGGTAGGAAGAGACCGCGCCACCATCGGTGAAATTCTGCGGCTTGAAGTCATCGTCCGCATCGATCGGCACCGGTCCGAACAGGCGCACGCGCGCGTGGTCCTCACTGCCCAGGATGAGGTGCTTGTTATCGAGCCACTTGGCCGAGTCCGGAGAGCGGTTCCAGTCTCCCGCGACAGCCGGGGTGGTGGTCTTCGAGCCGAGAGTGTACACGTAGAGCACGCGGCGGTCAGACTCGTACGACTTGTGAGCCATCTGGAAGTAGGCCAGGTGGCGACTGTCGGGCGAAAACACCGGGTAATTCGCGTCACCCTGCACGCCCTCAGGGGTACCGGGAGAATCCGGTCCGTTGATGGGAGTGGCAGTAGACGAGCCATCATGCGGAGCGAGATAGATGTACGCGGTGGTGTGGTTTGCGCGCGGGACATCCGGGGCTTTGCTCTTGAAGGCGACCCATTTGCCGTCCGGAGAGACGTCATAATCAGTGGAATCGCCGAACGGTGGATACGGGCTCTCCGCGTTCTTCACTGGGGCGACCAGGTTTTTCAAGGGTCCAGCGGAAGCATACTGGTGCTTTCCTTTCTTGAGGGTGCCCGCAAAGACGGCGTTGAAAGTTGTCGTGAGGTAGGTATCCCAGTGACGCACGTAGATGCTGTCGTAGATGCGGGCGGTGCTAGCGTATTTCGTCGCCAACTCCTCGTTGTATGCTGTGCCATTGGCATACGACTGCGCATTGACAGCGAATTTGATGTCGCCACTGCGCGTGCGGACTGCTTTCAAGCCCGAGAAAGAGGCACCCAGAGAGGCGGCTTTGTATCTGTGGTCTGCTTAGGGAGAGCGGCATAGAAGTGAAAGAAGAGATTCTTACCCTTTGGAGAAATCCTTAACGTTGGACACCCACAGTTCGACACCTCCCGGGATTTCGGCATTGGTGCCGTTGATGTACAACAGAGAAGTGTCGTCCCCACCGAGCCAGACAATTTCCGAGACGTTGGCGTCGTCGGTAAGAAGCGTGATGTCGCCGGTCTTGAGGTTGAGCAGATTCCATGACGAGCTCTTCTCCTTCGTGTCGAAGGAGTACTGCGATGCGGAGAAGAGGGCGACGTTCTGCAACGCAATTAGTATCGATTGGTTCACGGGAGCTCCGAGTAAATAAACAAAGAAAGGCAAACAAGGGATGGTTACATACACCCGATGGGTTCGGGATGGCCTCCCCCCGTCGCGGAGCGCTGAGCATCTCCCTGTATCCATCGTCAACTGAAATGGCCTTAACTTGTCTGTCTGGTCTCCACAGACAGCAATGCTTGGATGGGCTGATCAATGCTTAACTTACTCGGGGGTCATGGCCAAGACGGTGGTGGATACGGCCACAACCGCCGACAGCCACCGGAGAGCAGCCATTGCGGTGGCACGATCAATTGTCTGTAGAATTCCTCGAAGAAGAGCGAAGAATCGACAAGAGCAAGCGAGCGTGAGATGGGGGAAGAGGAGATTGTCAACTAGGCCGAACCCCGGCCATTTATGCAGTGCAGGCGGTGATGGGAATGTCGACCTGCCCGTTTGGGGGTAGACTGAATCAGGGCAATATACGCCAACAAGGCCCCTAGTCACTATGATCTAGGCTGCTAGACTGCTTGGAGTAGGGATGGGCAGTGACCTTGCATCGGCCAGAGCCGTTAATACATCTTGGGTTGCATTTGCCAAGCATCTAAACTGGGGCCAACGGAGATTGAATTGCTGATACGGCTGTCATTGCCGGTGATAAGCGGGGATGAAGCTGAAGCCACCGTCGTGAATGGGGCAATTCAATGTCCCGGATGGAGCGGACGGGGTCCGTGGCTGACTCACTGCTATCGTATACAAGGTCCTTGACGAGGGTTTGATTGATTATGTGCTTCTGTACGAGATAATGCCTGTAACACCCCGGATCCTGACGGGATCAATATTCGAAATCGTCGTCGACGCCTTTCTTTCCAACATTCTCCTTGGCAACCGCTTCTTGTTTCCGATACATCTCTGCCACGGCTCGTGTGGTGGTTGCTTGCTCCGGTTTCTTGTCATCGCGCCGTTTGATGAATCGGGGGAATCGAAGGGACACGCCTTTGGCTCCACCCGTTGTCCCCATAAATTCATCCGCCGCGGCTTTATACCGTGGGCTCAACGTCAAGTCGGCTGTCTTCACCTCCCATACCAATCGGGGCTCGAACCACATGTCCGGTTGGTCCTTCGGGACGGTGGAGTGGGAGTAGAAGGGCTTGGCCCGGTCAATGACCAGGGGGGAGAGCTCCTTATGCAGCTCCTCCAGGTCAGCTTCAGAAAAGCCGGTGCCAATGTTGCAAATTGTCTCGTATGTTTGCGTGCTCGCGTTGTACGCTGCTAGAAGGAATGCACCGTACACAGCGGTACGTTTGCCTCGGCCATGATACGCACCCAGGACGACCAGGTCGAGGGAGTCGCCCACGCCGCTAAGATAATCTTTCTTAACCTGGAGAAGCCATCAGTATAAGTCTCCGATACTGAGAACTCGCCTGTAACGCACCTTGAGCCAGTTCCGACTGCGTTTGCTAGGCTCGTAACCGCTCTCTTCCGTGTCCAGCATCTTCACCATCAGACCCTCGCATGACGCCTTAACACTCTCTTCCAGAAGGTTCTGGATCTCATCTAACACATTGGTGTTTCCAAATTGCGCGAATTGGAACTCGCCCTCGACAACCTGGAACGACTTGTGTAAAAGCTCGCGACGTTCCCGCAGGGACTTCTTCACAGTAGGCTGTAGGCTTCGATTAATAGTTGACTCCTTTCTGTCGGCTGCTGGTGCTTACCTCTCCGTTCAAAAATAACAGGTCGAACGCAAAGACACAAACCTTGACCTTCACATCTTCCGCTTTGACATCCTTTCGTTTCCGAGTCATGAGCTGCTGGAATGGCAGAACTTTCTTGTTGACCGTGTCCCAGGCAACTGTCTCGCAGTCGAGCACAAAGCTCTTCACGCCATCTTTGACCCATCCCTCGAGCTTACCCATAACGTCAGGGTACTTTTTGGACAAGTCTTCAGAGTTCCGGGAGAAGATCGCACACAGCCCTTTGGTGTCCTGGTTCAGTGTAGCGGTAGCCCCGGGGAATTCGTGGATGGAGTCGGGCGAAACGTAGTGGATCTGGGCTCTTTCTCCGTCATACTTGTACTCGCACGTGAAATCCTTGCCTTCAAAGCGATCAAGCACTTCTGTAATTGATTTCGTCGGCTTCGCAAGCATAGGCTTGATCGGAATGCCGGGCTGCAGCTTGCAAACCTTGCCCAGGTTGAACAAGCCGTGCTCCAACATGGCCGGTATAATGACCTCGTACGCAGGCAGTTCACTGTACACCGTCTTCAAGACGGCCTCACCCTGGGCCATCTTCTCGGCTGAAGGAGTCTTCTCTCCCTTCAAAGCGGCTTCGTGTGCAACAACAGCTTGAGCAAGAGCAACAAGGACGGTCTTTTCAGCGAGTCCCAGTCGCAACTTTCCTTCCAGGAATCGAACGATAAACTTGGCCTCACTAGGCCCACCCTTATCCTTCGTGATATCAACGCCCTTACTACCCTTGCCCGCGGTGGCTGCATCCGCCGCAGAAAGAAGCTTTTTGATACCCGAGATCTTCTTATCCTGAGAGCCATGTCCCTGAACTTTGGCAATTGCAAGTAAGCCCTCATGTACACCGCGGACTGTTAACGGCTTCGGCTTAAACATGGTCGGCTGGTTGGAACGACTCTTTGCAGCAACCAACCCTAAGTCACCAATTTCATGTTGGTCGGCTTTGATGACGGCCAGACTGCGGCCGGTACTCTCGCCGATCGCCTTCATGATCAACGACTCGCCAATTCCCAGCTCAATGCCTGCATAATCAGCCGCGAGCTTATTAATCATGAGTTGAACAGTGGGAAGGAGGTCCTCCGGTGTGAGACGAAGCACTTGTCGAAGGAATAGTGAACAATGAGCCAGGATGACCAGTCGTTTTGTCGTCATCTCGATCAAGGAAAATGTTGTGCACAGAGCAGCATAGGGAACCGGCTCACCCGGCTTCCAGTCCGGATAAGGCTCACTTCCCGTCGCTTTCAAGGTAGCTTGGACCTTCTCCATCGTTTTCTTCATCTGCTCCGGCTTTTCTTCTTCTTCCTCTTCGCTGGCGGACAGCACATCCTCATCTGAATTCGTCTCCTCTTCGGGCGTTACTTCTCCTGAAGCTTTCTTTACCGTTTGTTCGGGAGCGTCGGCTTCTTTCTGCGTCTTCAATTTCTTCGGAGAGGGTGACTTTTTCTTCGGTGATGGAGAGGATCTGGCTTTCGGGCTCTTACGCCGACGTTTCTGTGCAGGTTGGATATCGCTATCGCTCTCTTCTGACGGTGTACTCTTCTCACGCTTCAAGTTGTTCGAATCCTTGTCCCCAGAAGTCAATTTGACGTCTGGCGCCGGGGTAGGCGACTCCGCCTTCATCTCGGTACGATCAGGTTCAGTTGTATCATGGTCATTGGATGAGGAGGGCTCCTGCGTAGGCTCCTGCTCCAACTTCTTGTCTTTCTTGGCCGAGAAGGAAAGCGTGGTCTGTTTCTTGGGGGCATCTTTAGGGTCTCCATTGGATCCGAAGAACCTCCTAGTAAAGAGAGTCAAGTTAGCATCGGGAGAACATAGATTGACTGTACGACGGAGGCACCCGGGCTACGATATGACGCACCCGAGGGTCAACTGGGAGTCCCGAACATACCCCAGTGTAGCTTGTCTGCTACCTTTGGAGGCCGACATTGCAGGAAGGGCTAGCGGGCGAAGAGTAATTAAAGAGTTGGGACCGCAACAGGGCTGCGCTATGGAAAAGTCCCGGCGAATTGAATAGTCAGCAAGAGTTAAACCGTGCTTCCTTGCGTACGCGATATAGGCGGTGTTCCCTCGTGCTGCAACACAGGCGACAGGTCCGCGACAACGCGATGGAGAGTTAACAGCCGCGTAGCGGCAAAGAGGGAGCATAGACGTTATCACGAACGTCTGCGAATTGCCTCTGGAAATAAAATCAATTAAAATTTGGCAAATGAAAGGCGAGGCGGTGTTTAAGAGCACGATACGGCGGAATTCGCAGTCAAGGCACCACTCCAGGCAACTTTCCCGCGCACGCGACGTGACAAGACGCGAAGCCCATTAGAGTCACGTGATTACAGGCGTCTCACCCCAGACGGACATGAAGCCACGGCCACACAGGCAAAATGAATGTCTGTGATCAAATTTAAAGCATCAACAATCAATGAAGGGAAATATCAGCTGGAAACACGGACAGTGGACAGAACACTGACGACATCATCCAAACAGTGCAAACAACGTCCAGCTCACACCGCCTGTATGTTCTGGCAGAAAAGGCGGCCGAGGGCGGTGAATCGCCAAATGGAGGGACGATTATCAATTCCACTACTTCTACTGCACCTACTGAAGAGCACATTGACACGGTAATCAGGATCATGTTGGATTGTGGACAGGTGGTCGACTTATTTGTATAGTATTTTCGCTGTCCGCATCTCCTTCTTGAACCGATCCCATGGAGAATCCACGTCAGCTGGCCTTTACCAAGGTAAGGATTGAGCACAGCATTGAATGAAGTACTAACGCTCACCGATTTCCAGTTGAAAGGGCCATGTGTTGAGCTGAGTTCTGTAGGGCTCAAGTTTCGTGGCAACCAGGCCACCTCAGGCGATGTTCTGCGCGCCCTCAACACGGTTCACAGCGTCCTGAGCGAGCTCGTCGGAAGGAATGCATTGGACGAGAAGTTAGCGGAATACGCCTTTTTTCCGCTGTCGCACATCTTCAACGAGACACAGAGGATTTCCTCTGCCTGCTTGGAGATAGCTGTGAACTGTTTACGGATTCTGATTTTAGATGGATGGCAGGAAAATCTCTCCCCCCAGATGGGCAAGCAGCTCATCATTCTGCTGACGTTGATTGTCGGCGGTGCTCCGGGTGCTCTCAATACCAATCAGTCGGCAAAATCTCGTCCAGAGGAACTATCCATTGCTGGATTCAGATGCCTCGCTGCCACCTTTGATGTGCTAGGTGGGCCAGTTGCGGAAGAGACCGTATACCATGAAATCGGCACGGCAACTATCGTTGACCAGACCGTATACGTCTTGCTGGAGGGTATCGTCGACGAGCGTTCGGAGGATCTCTGCATCTCAGCTGCCACAGCCTTGCAGTCGCTGTACCGCCGTATCACTGACCGTGTAGTCCTGGCCAGCATCATGCCGCGGACAGTCTCCGCACTGACAAAAACACTGAAACCGACTACGCAGAAACGAAGGACATATCGGCTGCTTTGTATATGTCTCGAGATTCTTACAGACTTGCTACGAAAGGTTCTCAACGATAATGCTGTGGAATCTACCCCTAGCCCGCCTGAGCCGAAGACCGAAGATGACCGAGTCGTGCTTGACGGTTCATGGCTGAAAGCTACGGCTTCTCAGATCAAAATCGCCCTTGCCAATGTCATCCAACTTCGCCGACATGAAAGGCCTGAGGTGCAGGATGCACTACTATCGTTATGTTTGATGGTCATCGAGGACTGCAAAAAGTCTCTAGAAGACTCCATTCCTATAGTCGTGGACTCCATGGTTGTCCTGGCCGAACTCGAAGATGGGGACACGCCTAACAATGCCTACTCGGCTCTAACGCATACTGCAACAACATACCCTGTGGTGTTGGATTCGCTCAAGAACTCCCTCCATGTTTGGATCACTGCCTTCCCTCGCACCATGCAAGGCAATGACGAAACGGCCAAGCAGTGGGCGCTGAAACAGATATCCACGGCCTACCAGATACTGTCTCAAATACAATCCGGATCCGATATTTTGACAAATAGTTTGGCAAATGGGTTATGTGACAGCGTTGCCGCCGCCGTTTATAATGCAGCCAACAATCTCCAGCCTCTGAGTACGGAATCAATGGACAGCCAAAGTTTGGGGGTTTTACACCACGGAAGCCAAAGCATGTCATTTCCACCGGTCCTCATGGAACATCGGAGCCAACAACAAACCCTCAAGGATCTGCAGTCAATGGTTATTCGACTCAATGCCTCCGAGGCTGGTGGGGACATCACGCGCCTCATTATCAACCGTATTCACCATGAGACTGGCAGTGCGATGGCTGCGCCTTTCTGGTTGGCACTGACCTGCCTCAAGAACAGTCCACCGCTGGCTTCCGCTTTTGATGACTTCATCTCCACGGATCAGCTCGAACCATCAGGCTCTTTCGCTACACGTTCCAGTATGATCGAGGAACTATATTACATCTCGTTGCCCATACTGAGTGAGCCTCTGCTTGACGACACCCGGGACTGGCGCGTTTCGGCGCTCGCACTGGAAGCAGTCGCCCTCCAGGCACAGCAGCTCGGCGAGGCATTCCGTCCCGAGCTCATGGACGCCCTGTACCCCGTCCTCCAACTCCTGGCATCGAGAAACCCGAACCTCCAGCAACACGCGATGACCTGCCTCAACATACTTACATCCGCCTGTAACTACGACAGCACGAGCACCATGATCGTCGAAAACGTCGATTACCTCGTCAATTCCGTTGCATTGAAGCTGAATACGTTTGACGTCTCGCCGTATCCTCCCCAGGTGTTGTTCATGATGGTCAAGCTCTGCGGTGCGCGACTGATCCCGTATCTCGATGACCTCGTCGACTCCATGTTCAGCATCCTGGATCTGTATCACGGATACCCTAAGCTCGTGGAGATGATGTTCAAAACACTGGCCGCCATAGTTGACGAGGGAACAAAATCTTCATCGTTATTGGCAATCGAAAACGGCAAGCCTATCAACCACCGCAAGAGGCAGTATCAAACCATGCCAATCTCCACTCTGGCAGAAGACCTCGCAAAGCGAAGAGCCAAACGCTCCCAGTACTCCGAAGACATCCTCGATGAATCAGACGAGAAGATCTCCCATCCAAAACGCCCCTGGACCACAGAGCTAGCCGAAACGAGCAAACCACCAGACGACATGGACTTCGACCCCGAGCACATCCCCACCGACGAATCCGACGAACCCTTGCCTCCTCCCCGCGATCCCGAAGACCAAGAAAAACCCTTAAGCAAGTCGCACACGCTTCTCCTCCACATCGTCAAGTCCATCCCCTCCCACCTCTCATCCCCTTCTCCATACCTGCGCCGCTCCCTCCTCTCTATCCTAATCCAAGTATCCCCCGTCTTCGGGGAACACGAAAACAGCTTCCTCCCGCTCATCAACGACGTCTGGCCTGCCGTCACCGCTCGAATCACTCTCCCCGCCTCCCTGACCAGCACATCTTCCTCGTCTGCCCTTTTCAAACCCGACCAAACGCAGGACCCCCACGGCGTCGACTTCCAGGACGAGCTCTTCGTGAGCACGACTGCCTGCCGCGCCGTCGAGGCGCTGTGCAAGAGCGCAGGCGACTTCATGGCGACCCGAGTCGAAAAGGAATTTCCCCGTTGGGAGCGTCTGTACCAGCGCGTCTGGGAACGCGTCCGCCACGATGCTGAGAAAGCCGTCGAAAGACGACAAGCGCAGCGGGCGGACGCCGACGCCGACGCGACGTCTCTGGTATCTTCGTCTGCTCTCATCTCGTCTCTGTCGCTAGCCACGACGGCCGGTGGTCCCCCGCGCACCTTCACGCCCCATCACGACCTCTGGCGCGCGCTCATCTCCCTCTTCATCACGCTTTTGACGCATGTTCGGCTCCCGTTGGCGGTCGGCGACCAGATTTGCGAGTTTGTCGGTGCGTGGGCTGCGCGGTATGCGGGACCGGAGTACTACTTTGTGTGGGCGTCACGACAACAGTCTCCCTCGCCGGAACACGGCGCAGAGCTTGAGGCGGTTGACAGGGCCTTCGAGGCGATGGAGACTTGGAATGTGGATCTGACCTGGTTTATTTTCCAGCAACAGAGGGTCCACATGGCCAATGCGATGCCGGGAACGGCGAAACGCGCGGGACCTGTAATTAGCGAGGTGGTCGATGAACCGTTGAAGACGTGGTCGGTGCAAGGAGACAGTAGGCTGAAGTTTGCGGATCTGGTGTTTTAGACCTGTACAGTCGAGATGGTTACGCGGTTACGACATGTCTACAGTTCTGTTTAATTCATAGGAATGGCGATTGATTGAATAACTATCTCAATAATCACAACATCTTTTTTTTTTGGTTTGGTTTAATTCATATCAAGCCAAAGACAGTGCAAATGAGCGAATCCAGTTAACGTTCAAGAACAAGAGAGCAAAGATCCCCGAAAAGGCTCTCGTCAGAAGATGGAGACGATAGGCGTTTACTCCTCGTCGCTCTCTTCCTCGCTCTCCTCCTCACTCTCGGCATTTTCCAGCCACTCGAGGAAAGGCTCAGCGGCCTTGCGGACCTTGCGGCTGGTGGAGATGTCGACGTACTTCTTGCTCGCCTTGCTACCCCAAGCCTTCAGGGTCTCCTCAGAGACGATGTCGTTCTGGTAGTAGCCGAGAAGGATAGCGGGGATCTGGGAGATCAGCTCGGGGTGGTCATTGCCGACGAACCGCTCCGTACCACCCAGCAGAGCCTTCTCATGGCGCTCAGAGGTGACCATCTTCTTCAGCAGAGCAGCGCGGCCGCCGATCTGCTTGGTGATCTTCTCATCGAAGATGGTCTGAGCCAGGACAGCGAGGGTCTTGTGCTTGGTCTCGATACCGTACTCCTTGGCCTTCTTGTAGATGTCGATATCGCTGACCGCGGTGACACCGCCCTCCTCAGACGCAGTCTTCTGGATCCAGCTGCCCAGCTCATCATAAGCGGAGGGGCCATCCGCACCCTCGTCTTCATCCTCGAGGACCAGGGAGCGCTTGAGGTCGGAGGGCAATTCCTTGGCCCGAGCCTTGACGGCCTCCTCAGACACATCCACAGCCCAGTCGCCGTCATCGACGTCGGTATCGGCCGCGATCCTTTGGGCTTCGGCCTTGATACGACGGGTCAGCTCGTCATCGCTGCCAGCATCCAGGGCGAGATCGCCGTTTTCACCGTCCCCGTTGTCGGAGTTGCTGTCGCCGGGGCTGCCGTCCTTGTCACCGTTCGCGGCGGCGTCATTCTTCTCCTTCTTCCGCTCCCGACGGGCCCGCTTGTCGCCCTTGTCCTTCTTGCCACCCTTGGTGGTTTGGTTGCGGAGGATGAAGGTGCTCAGCTTCAGACGGGGGTCAACGTCGGTACGCTGACCGCAGGCCTTGCAGTCCAGGATGATCTTGTCGTCCTTGATGATGACGTCGGTCTCGGGGTTCTTGCACTTCTTGCAGAGAACGAACTTGGAGATGAAACCATCGAGGTAATCCTGGAGCTTGGGGGCATCATGGGCACCGTTGATGATCCAGCGGTCATCAGTGGGCTTGGCGTTGGCTTGGGCGCCAAGTTCAAAGCCAAAGTACTTGATGACATAGGCGGGAGGACGGCTCAGGGACTGAGCGACGGAGTTGAGGTTGACAATGACGGTCTTGATACCGTTGCCCTTGCCCTCAATCTTGGACTGGAGCTTCTCCATCTTGTAACGGTAGAAGGGATCGGTGACATCCCGACGAATGTTGACGGTAGCCATGATGACGGTTGATGCAGGGAGGTGGGATTAATGAACGAGCAGCGAGTCGAGGAATCAGGCGGGAGGGATTTTCTGGGACCAGGAGTGATGTCTTGAAGGGACAAGACATGCGTCACGAGTTCCTGAGATCGAAGGAATGGTGGCGGTTGTTAAGTGTGGGAAAACACAGACGGAGGGTTCACGAGAGAAGACGTGGACGTGAGGGTGATGGGCAGCCCTGAGGATAGCTTTCAGCCACAGGACTTGGAGTGTATACTACAAGGTTTCGGCGTGATGCGAAACTTTTGCAGCTTGAGCGGCAGGTGGTGGTCGAAATCTCTGACGCAGGACGAATACATAGACAAGTTGTCGAGCGACACTTTTTCTGGTGGGTTTGGAGTGGCTTTCTCTGACTGAGGGAGAGAAACCAACAAGGCGTGGTTTGTCTTTTGGGGGGGGATAGGAGATTGCAAAACAACAGCTCCACGAGGAAGACGACCGGATGAGGTGGAAACGAGTCCAAACCGATGGCAGAAGTGATGTGGTAGAGTTGAAGGTGGGATGGAGGAGAGAGAAAGGAAGGAGAAGAGAGAAAGAGGAAGTGAGAAAGAAGCCGGCAGCCACAGGAAAAAACAGCCCCCAAAGAGCCCGGATGCCAAGAAATTCCGGCCGAGAAAAAATATTGCGGCTGACTCAGCTGAGCCGAGTTCCGATCTTTTATTTTTGTAGTAGCAGTACGGAGTACACTGTTGGATTTATTCGAATTATACGATTGAATAGGGATCATGGCTTGAATTAGCTGTCAACAACTGAAATGATGATGTTTTTGCATGGAATAGAAAATGCAAGGATCGTGGTAGCAGTACGATGGTGACGCACATATACCTTGGTGGATTCAAGTATATATCCTGCATCATGCACCAGATGGTTAATAGTTAAGAGGCAGAGAATTCTTGTCCGAAAGAAACTAAATACATCAATTGCATGGTACACAGTGTGTATCTCCTTTATTCATTATCTTAATTCTCATTGTTAATGCCTGCCTATACTCCAGTCTACCGTCCATGGAAATCTGACTAAGTCTCTAACGTCACTCAAATAACCCATCGACAACTATGCATTCCTTTCTATACTCCCAACAATAAGAGAACCAACACCCATCCTTCACGGTAAGTCTTCATTCAGCCAAATAAATACCTAATCTTGTCGTGGTACAGTCATACACCCCACCGCCCCTCCATCCCGCGGGAAAATATCAGTCGCTCCACCCATGCATCATCTACCGATCCCTTTGACAGATCGCATACTAATCCCACCAGACCATGAAGCTCAACCTCTCCTGCTACCTGGTCACCGACTCGACCCCTCCAATTCTCAAGGGTCGAGATCTCTGTGCAGTGGTCGAAGAAGCCCTCAAAGGAGGTGAGTCTTCTCCCCCCACCATCAACCTGGAATACCCGATTAACGCTTGGCGCAGGTGTCACGGTGGTCCAGTACCGAGACAAAAAGAGCGACACCGGAGACCAAATCCACACCGCGAAGAAGCTGCACCAGATTACCACTAAGTATGGTGTGCCTCTGCTGATCAATGACCGCGTGGACGTCGCCCTCGCTGTCGGCGCCGAGGGCGTGCATCTCGGTCAAGATGACATGAGTATGTTGCGCTCCCTCCCATCCATTCCCCCAGAGCAAACTGCTAACAACTCCTCGTAGCCATTGAGGAAGCCAAAAGGCTCCTCCCCAAAGATGCCATCATCGGCATCAGCGCCTCGTCCATCGATGAAGCCCAGAAGGCCATCGCCGCGGGTGCAGACTACCTAGGCATTGGGACCATGTTCGCAACTCCAACGTAGGTTTAAGGTACCTCGCCACAGCTTAGAGAAATAAACTAAGTTACAATACAGAAAGACAAACACCAAATCCATCATCGGGACCGCCGGCACCCAGGCCATCCTCGATGCCATTTCCGAAACAGGCCGCGTCGTTGGCACCGTCTCCATCGGCGGAATCAATCTGTCCAACGTGCAACGCGTCCTGTACCAGTCCAAAGCACCACGCAAGGGTCTCGACGGGGTGGCCATCGTCAGCGCCATCATGGCCGCGGACGACCCGCGCGCTGCCGCCGCCGAGTTCGTCCGTCGCATTGCTACGCCGCCGCCGTTCGTCGCTGGCCCGACCGCTCCCATTACTGGGCTCTCCGAGATGCTAGACACGGTGCCCGCGATCGTGCAAAAGATGGTCCAGACGCACCCCCTGGTGCACAACATGATCAACTTTGTTGTGGCGAACTTTGTCGCCAACGTTGCGTTGTCCATGTACGTTCCCTTCGGTCTTCATTGCCTATGTATAGTGACTGGATAACTAACACTATTCTCACTTCAGGGGCGCTTCCCCCATCATGTCCCCGTACGGCGAGGAGGCCGTCGATCTCTGTCAATTTGACGGCGCCCTCCTCATCAACATGGGCACCTTGACCAGCGAGAGCGTCTCGAACTACCTCAAAGCCATCAAGGCGTACAACGAACGCGGCAACCCGGTCGTGTACGACCCTGTCGGCGCGGCAGCGACCCATATCCGCCGCGGGGCCGTGGCCCAGTTGATGGCCGGCGGCTACTTCACTCTCATCAAGGGCAACGAGGGCGAGATCCGCCAGGTCTCCGGTAGCAGCGGCGTGACCCAACGCGGTGTCGACAGCGGACCAAGCAGCCTCGATAGCGCGTCCAAGGCCAAGCTTGCTCGCGACCTGGCCCGGAGAGAACGTACGTCCCCGTCCCCTGGTATCTGATCCACCCACCGTGATGCTGACCTATACAGGCAACCTGGTCCTCTTGACCGGCTCAACCGACTACCTTAGTGACGGCGAGCGGGTTCTGGCCATCGAAAATGGCCACGAGCTTCTTGGCCAAGTGACAGGCGTACGTCCAACTGACCCGCACATTGATTCGCGTGCTGACAAGAACCTAGACCGGCTGTGCTGTTGGCACCGTTGCAGGCTGCTTCCTGACTACCCATCCGTCCGATAAACTCCTTGCCGTCCTGTCGGGACTTCTGATGTACGAGATTGCTGCCGAGAATGCAGCGGCGAGAGAAAATGTGCGTGGACCGGGGAGTTTCGTGCCGGCGTTCCTGGATGAATTGTACGTCATCCGACAGGCTGCATTGGCGGGAGACAGCAGCTGGTTCGCTGGACGGGCAAAGGTGCAGGAGATTTCTGTGTAGATATAGAACGCCATGATGGTGATGGTGATGTAGACTTCCCGGCCGAATAGTATCGAGATCCATGCCTAAACCCTAAGGCAGCACTTCCCCGCACCGCGGAGTTCCCCGCAGCGTCTCTCACCACATTGTGGCATTCCTCTTCTTCTCATCCCTCTCGCCACTGTATTCCAGACAACATCACGGAACATCCTCGTCTTCATGCCCAAAATGGCAGCCATCTCAAGAGCATCCCGGATTCGTAAGTCCCTTGCGCCCGCAAGAGATCCCCGCTAACCAATCGCCAGGGAACCCGGCCTTATTGTACGTGCAGCCCAGATCAACCAACGAGACTGACTGCCTTACTAACCGAAGAAACCAGCATCTGCGATATCCAGGAAAAGTTCCGTCCGGCGATGCACGAGTTTAGCAAGATGCACGTCACCCACCCCGCAGCACCTTACCAAAGCTAACAAGCCAAACAGCGTCCCGACGACCTCCAAACTCCTCCGCGCCGCAGACACCTTCCAGATCCCCACGTATGTCACGACCCAGAACCGTGCCCGGCTGGGTGACACCATCGCCGAGCTGCAGCCGCATCTGGCCGGCGCACACGTCAAGGTCAACCTCGACAAGACGCTCTTCTCCATGATCACCCCCGAGCTCGAGGCACTGCTCCCCAAACCTGAGGTCTCCCCCATCGACGCCATCATCGTCGGCATAGAGACCCACATTTGTGTCACGCAGACGGCGCTGGATCTGCTCGAGCGCGGCCACCGTGTGTATGTGGTTGTGGACGGGGTCACTAGTGTGAATCCCGAGGAGAGGGGCATCGCCCTGGCGCGGCTGCGGGATGCCGGTGCTATTGTCACCAGTAGTGAGAGTATCTTGTTTGAGATCCTGGGGGATGCGGGCCATGCGAATTTCAAGGCTGTTAATGGCCTGATTAAGGAATTCAAGGAGGATACGAAGGCGTCGTTGGGCGCCTTGGCGAAGATGTGATTTGGGAGCCAGGCTTGATAGACGTATATACAAAGGACATGAGATAAGACTGTGCCAATTTGTTCTTACTAGCCTACTGTATAGACACTATGGCCAATTGCTAGGTCTACCGGACTGCACGACGCGTGCCTAATCTATTTCATTTAGGGGTCGTTGGGGGCCGACTGGCGGCCGGCGACTGTGACGAGTTGAGCCATCCGAAAGCGGAGGCGCCCCCGATGGGATTCGAAGCCCACGGCTGGCCCGCCCGCGTCTCGTCCGGCGAAGCCCGAGACGACGCAGGCTGCGATGCAGAAGTCGGTCCGGTGGGTTCCGCACTGGAGGTGCCGGAGAACGTTGCGGTTGTCGGCGTCCGCGACGAGGATTTGCTCGGCCGCAGGACCTTCATGGGCCGCCCTCGGGAAGACTTCCCGGCAGAGGCACTGGCGTCCGACCTGGCGTCGCGTTTCCACGAGCCCCAGACTCCTGGAAGCTCCGCCTTGGACGGAGGCACAGCGGGCTGCGGTTCTGACGGCGGGTTCGACTTGGGTGCAGGGTCAACGTTCTTTGATGGGTCCTGAATGTCCAAAGACGTCTTTCGACTCTCTTCGGGTTCCTCCAGGGAGCCTCTCGCCGAGCCAGAGACCGATCGCGACGGGCGCGTAGTGTGGTTGGGCTGTCCGATCACCCCGACTGACGCATGCCCATTGGCGACTGGCAGGTCAGCTGCTTGCTTGGTCTGTTCTGTTCGTTCGGTCCGCGGAATGTCGGATGCGGTGCGCAGGAACTTGAAAACGGCGTCGTCCTCCGGACGCACTAGCGGGACGGAGATTTTGTTCCTCTCGTCATCAACCATGATCATCTTGTCCTGAGAGAACAGGATATCCGCGTTATGGGAGCGGAGCACATCGCTGCCGATGACGATCTGGATCGACGGGTCGGTGGGATCGACGTCACGGATGAGGAACCGAATCGTCAGCGCAGGGAGCTGAGGTACTGGGCTGCTTGACCGGGAGGACGATTGGTGAACGCTCGCCTCGGGCAGATACATCGGCAGCTTGATGAACTGCATGTCATCCGCTTCGGTCACCAAATCTTCCAAGCCGTATTTCCGGATCATCGGATAGCCCAGGAACGACGTATACGAGCCCGAGCAGACAGCCGCGTACAGAAGCGAGTCGTTGGAGAAGTTTGTCGTCAACCAACACCGGATGATGCAGGGCACCGGGCCCAGGAGGAACAGTCCGGGAGGCGGAATCAGCGGCGATCCCGCGGCCGAAGAGCCCATCATCTTGCTGGCTGTGTCTAAACCAAGACTATTCGTGCGTGCCGAATGATGGGAGTACCCCGACGAGCTTTGTCGACCATCGGACCGATGGGACAGAGACCGCTCGGTTAGCGGATGGCTTCCCATGCCACTGCCAGTCCTCAAGGGAAGATCCGTGCTAGAACGGCTCGCCTGTCCGTAGTACCCATGGATGGCGCTTTCATCAAACCGAACGCTGTTCGCTCTCGAAGTCCCCCGTCTCGGCTCATCCTCAGCCTCGAGACCCATGGTGCCGACCACACCGTGATGCTGTCCTTGATCAAAGCCCTTGAAAGCGTCGGCTGGAGAATGGAAAACCGGCTCTGGAGAGCAGACCAGCGGGTTAGTTCCTTCATGCCGTTCTTGCCAAGCAGATCAGGCCATAAGAAAACACCCACCTGTAGGCATGGGACCTCCGACCGAGGTAGGAAACGGCGACAACGGACCCCAGACACTTCTCAACCGGGCATCCTCGTCCCTCCGTCGCTCAAGTCGCGCAATCCGCTCCGCCTGTTCGAACTGAGAGGCGTGAAGCTCCTTCAACTCTTCGAAGATGCGCCAGATATCGTCGCGGGAAGCAAAAGGGTACTGTGCATCCATATCCGAACCACGTGGGGTAGAAGCGATGGCGCCAGCGGTGACGGAGACGAATCAACGCAGAAATGTTCCAGGACCGACTAGAATATCCTGATCCTTCCAGCTACTTTGGACCGAAGACGACGGATACTGGGGCTCTCAGCAGTTGTGTTCCTTGTCTCCCACAATCCTCGAAACTCCTCCTCCCGCGTGCTGTGAGACGGCCGTACGGCCGTCCACCCAATTTGCTAGAACCTAGGATCTGTTGTATTTGTTGCAAACATATAAGATTGACCAAACCGGGGGCGGAGAAGCGTGCGATGATCGGCCGACGGCGTACGAGTCGGGAGGGTGGAAAGGAGAGATTCGGGGTGTTATAAGAACGGGACAAATGCCGAGAGAGATAGAGATCGGTAGCGACGAGGGGAGAAGAACGACAGGGTCCGATATGACGAGGACAGGGCGGTAATGCAAGGCGTTAGGAGGGATGAGTTATGATAGCTCGAGGGGGGAGGTTTGATGCCGACGTGCGAAGAAAGTGGCGACGGCTAAGAGCTCTGCAGGAAATCTGGGAGAATTGCGAGAGAAGAGGTCACGTATAAGTGCCAAAAGAATAGCAAGTGACAAAAGTGTGAGAGGGAGATTGATGGTTGCACAAATGGATGGATGAAGGGAGAAGGGAAAATGAGGGGATTCGCGGCCCTCTGGGGGGATTCTTCCGTCCGATTCTAGACCGCTTTCACTTTGCTTGCTCTACCAGGTACCACTCTCCATTATCCAGCCATGATTGCTGTATAGATCTATTTGGAATTCTATTCTATGTCGATTTCTACCGATTAATACCGCGGCGCCTCTGTCCAGGGCGGATGCACCCAGGGCAATTGCTCCGGACTTAACCCCGGGCAATTCTGTCGAATTGTTTCCATCACCACCTCGAAAACCATCCGGTAACCGTCCGCCGTCAAATGCAGTCCTATTCATCTGTCAGTATCAGCCCGCTTAATGTTTTCGCATCGAGAAGAACCCACCATCGGTCAGTAGACTCTGCAGTTTCGCATTATTGGGGATCTCCTTCGAACCCGTCAGAGGGTCCCCTTCCTTCCAGCCGGCCGCCGTCATGAATGCTGTCCAAATGTCGGCTACAGGGGTTCCTAGCGATGTTGCAACTTCCCGGGCGGCATCTGCATAGATCTTGGTGTGACTGGCGGTTCGGGCCAAAGGGGAGCCGTCACCCGGGTCCATCTGGTACTCGTTCACTGCAGGTGGGGTGAGCACGATGACCTGGGTCCCTTGAGCTGTCACCGCGGGGTGTTGAATGAGTTGTCTCAGGTTCTCTTTGAACTTGTCCAAAGGGACGTGTTGGAAGGTCCCTGGAATACAGGCATCATTGGCGCCGAAGAAGATTGTCTACCTTGAATTAGTCTTGAAATTTTTCAGTCTCAGTAGGAAAGAATACCATCAATTTCACCGTAGCTCTTTGCGGCGTGGGGAAGAATTTTGGGAAGACGTTGATCGCATTGGCGGTGGTGTAGCCACTGACGATGTTGGTTAACTGTCTGCTCGTTGCAGTACAAAAGGCCGTCCATACCTGAACCCGCGATTGATGACATCCAGGCGGCGGCAGTAGGCTGGAGACGCGTCAGTTGGGATTCGATTGAGATGGAGGGAGTCAGTCACCATCTTGCAACTCGGCCTGAAAGACGAATCCATCGGCGGGCGAAGTCGACTGCTGAGTGATGGAGTCGCCGAAGAGGATGAATTGGTCGTATGGCTGGAAGAGGCCTTCGTCGGCGGAGAGGTTTGTCATAGCGAGTTATTGTTTATTATTAGCTATGTAGGTGGACGACCGAACTGGTGAGGACTCAAAGGCTGTGGGTGAGGATTATGTATGCTCCACTTGCGGAATTGACTCTTTTCAACACGGGACCCAAACATCCCCATTGATGGCGGAATTACCCCCAATTTCCACCAACAAAAATAGTTCATCCCATAGGATCCATCGTTCTAGCCCAGTTGATGTTAGACTGGGTGACTTGATATGTTTTGAGACCATCTCGTGGATACTTCGTTTGCGCATCGTCGGGGCCCCTCCTTTGCAGTATTGCCGTGTGGATGTGTGCATATTTACAGAGTAATTGGCAGGTCAAGATGCGAACGATAGAATTTGTAACCAATTCGAACCATTCAGGCTTACAGTTCCTAACTAGGTACCTCTGTCGTGCACCGTGCCTACTAATCCAAAGACGCCTGCGCCATTCCCTCCCCATCACACGGACCAAAATAGTGAGCAAGAGACTGAAGCCGACTTTCCAGAATGGACCGATGGAGTCCCAGATCTGCCGAAGAAACGTAATCAGAACCCCGACACTACTGGATTCCTGGGGGACTTATCAACGGCATATGTGATCATGCCCGTCGTGATGAGCTGGTTACCAAAGGCTGCAATTGCGGTTCCGATTATTAGGGACACATCACAGTGTTTTTCGGGCGTTGAAGGGGGCCTAAGGGGAGCTCACAGACTGAGACCCGGAGTGTGAGCATCAGCGTCCTGACGCATATACCGACCTCGCTTCTTGAAGAAGGTCTCTGCGACTACGGTATATCCGATGGCGACCGCGGGCGAGATGAAGAAGGCCGTCAATTGCCGGCATGCAGCCATGGACGCGACAGGTCGGACTCTTTGCACAGCCGATGTTACAGACGAGACTGAAAGTGACCGACAAGAGAAAGCTGAAAGAGCTTCTAAGGGAACATACCAACTCCAGACTAGTCCATTCGGCCGTTCCAGCAAAGCTTGGACAGAGTGGGTGGACCTGGAGACGAGTGAGTCTGTGAGAATCGTGGAGATGGAATATTATCCCTACGGATGACAGTGAAGTATTGCTGGTTAGAGGTAAATCCTTGACTTCGGAGTTCTATATTAGGGAGCAAGCAGTAAAGTAGGTAATTACTAGAGGAAATATCCCAAACCGCAGAGAAATGGGTGAAATCTCACTGTTCACTGTCTTCTAGCCATATGGAAGCATGGCCAAGCTTTCCATCCCATCGCCAGGAAAGCTTGGACGAGGAGAATGCTGTGCGACGTCGACAGGGAGTAAAGCTGCCATTCCATTTCGAGACATGCAGGCCGATAGATTGGGGGACAATCCTGGATCTACTATAGAAGGCATATAGAAGAGAAGAGATAGGTGGGTGTCGTCCAAAGGTAGAGCGTAGCTTCATGCTCTTTATTAAGTACATGTGAACACAACATGTGAAGAGGTAGAACATGCCCACAGCCCACTGAGACAATATATATCACACCCAGATGTCACAAGGAACCCGAGTAAGATACTCTCGACTCTACCTCGATTGCGGTCACACCACAGAAAACACGAAGAATCGGATCAAGCTAAATACTTCGGATAGACAATCAATGTGATTTAGATCCATCTATCTTACGCAGAGCATAAACTGACCGTAGCCCTCGTTAACTCTATGCTACGAGAATCAGAGGCCATATGCGGAGCACAGACAAGGCGTCCAAAACATTGCCACCACAGGGCACGTCATCAGCAGCCATTGGGCCATGTTGATGTGCCATGATCGCCTCTCCCACGTCTTGGCGAGATGATCAGCTTGCATAACGGCGTGGAGACATGCATCGTCTGGGATGCATCCCGGGATTGACCACCGTGCGTCGAGGGGTCGTACGTAACCAACGGGGCCAAGCGCGGGAGTCAAGAGCCACACTCTAGTGATTCGATCAAAGCCATTCAGGCAGAAACAGCGAAGGATCCGGATACTTTGTCCGCGTGTATGGCGGCATTGATGAATGCAATGGATGATCCCATCAGATGACAGATGATCGCGGGGGGATGAGTCAGCACACCCTCCCGAGCAACTTCCGCTTCTCCTCTCCTCTTTCGAGCTGTTTATCTCCCCGTCGTCTATCTCTCTCCAACCCTCACCCGCTCTCGTTCATTTCGAGCGGTGTGTCTTGAATGATAATGCTTGTTGGTATGAGTTAAACCCCGCGAAACATTTGCCGATGGCCCTGCGGGCAGCTGGAAACTGACCCTGTCCAGCTCGCCCGCTCTAGTCCAGACCGAAGCTCCCATTGCTTCAAGCTGGAAAGATGCCTCGTTCGGTTCCCACATACTTCACCGCGAACCCCCATGATGAACCCCAAGGTCCCAGTGACAACGAACGCCCTCGATCGGCTTCCAGGACCGCTCCGCCCTCCCCATCAGCCGTCAGGCGGAGCCATAGCCTTCTGTCGGAAGCCCATACCGGCTATCAGTCGTTGGAGCCTCCGCTGGAGGTGACGGAGACGACCAGCTTGCTCGGAAACCCCCAGGATGGTCGTCGACGTCTTCCTCGTCGCTCGTATACCAATATCTCCGCCAACTCCACGGCCGACAGCCACTTCCGGCACACCCTACTGAGCGGAAGCTTGCGTCGATCCCGCCACCATAGCCGCGCAAACTCGCAAAACCTTCGATTCAGTCGCCGGGGGAGTCTGGACGCAGACCAGGCCGACAGCCTCGCCGCCTCGGCCAAGGACGGCTTCGGCTCTTCCTCCTTCCTGGATGAGCGGACCTGGTATGATCAATTCACCTCAACGGATTGGGTCCATGATAGCATCGCCGATGGAGCCCGGCTTCGCGAGCTGCGGGCTCGGAAGGACATCCGTGGTCGTCTTCTTTCCTGGTTCGACGGTGCCCAGGGCTGGGTGTTGGTCGCCCTGATCGGTTGCATCACTGCAGCCATTGCCTATTTTGTGGATGTGACTGAGGACTTTGTGTTCGATTTAAAGGAGGGTTTCTGCACCACCAGGTGGTTCAATAGCCGCTCAAATTGCTGTGCCGATACTTATGATTGTCCGCAGTGGCGGTCGTGGTCGAGGATGTTCAGACCTTCCGGGTCTGACAACCAGTGGGTGGACTTTGCCTTGTATGTCTCTTGGGTTCTGGTCCTCTCGGCAGTCTCATGCCTCCTCACCCTCCTCACCAAGACCGTCGTTCCGTCTTCCATCTCGTTGACCACCCTGGATGAGAATTTGGCTGCCGCGGAGTCTCGAGGAAGGCCCAGCATTGATGCCGCCGCCTCACCTGACTCATCCAGTCCCGGGGTTCCCTATGCCATGTTCCCTAGCCGCCCCGATATGGTCTACTATTCCGCTGCGGGGAGTGGAGTGGCCGAGGTCAAGGTAATCAACAGTGGTTTCGTTCTCCATGGATATCTGGGATTCAAGACTCTTGTCATCAAAACCATTGCACTGGTCTTCAGCGTCTCATCCGGCCTGAGCCTTGGAAAGGAGGGTCCATATGTCCACATTGCCACCTGCGTCGGGAATATTTGCTGTCGACTCTTTGCCAAGTATAATCATAATGACGGCAAACGAAGAGAGGTTCTGAGTGCGAGCGCGGCTAGCGGTGTTGCAGTTGCTTTCGGAGCGCCTATTGGAGGCGTCCTTTTCAGTTTGGAGGAAGTCAGCTATTACTTCCCCCCGAAGACCCTCTTCAGGACGTTTTTCTGCTGCATCGCCGCAGCACTGTCGCTCAAGTTCCTGAACCCATATGGGACTGGTAAGATCGTCTTGTTCCAGGTTCGGTATCTCGGTGATTGGGAGATCTTCGAGATGGTCATCTTCATTTTCTTGGGAGTCTTGGGCGGCGCCTTGGGGGCCCTGTTCATCAAGGCATCGAACATCTGGGCAAAATCATTTCGTCGAATTCCGCTCATCAAGCGCTGGCCAATGCTCGAGGTCGTCCTTGTCGCGCTGCTGACAGGGTTGGTTAGTTTTTGGAATCGTTACACCAAGCTCCCTGTTTCGGAGCTTCTGTTCGAGCTGGCCTCTCCCTGTGAGCGGGAGTCCTCTTCACCTACGGGGCTGTGTCCCGACGAAGATGGGATCGGCGAGATCATTCGCTATCTGCTGATCGCTTTCGTCATCAAGAGTCTTCTTACCGTGGTCACTTTTGGAATCAAAGTCCCTGCTGGCATTTATGTGCCTTCCATGGTTGTCGGCGGCCTCTTGGGCCGGATTATCGGCCATGCCGCCCAATACTTGGTTGTGAAGTATCCGACCTTTCCTCTTTTTGGCTCGTCCTGCCCGGCTGTCTCTGGTATGGAGTCCTGCGTGACTCCCGGAGTGTATGCAATGGTTGCCGCTGGGGCGACTATGTGTGGTGTCACTCGCTTGTCCGTTACTCTTGCTGTTATCTTGTTTGAACTCACAGGGAGCCTTGACCACGTGCTTCCATTCTCGCTTGCGATTCTGTGTGCCAAATGGACGGCGGACGCTATCGAGCCTCGTAGCATTTACGTAAGTTCACTCGGGTATCAAGTGAACGACTCGAACTCACAGTTAGCAGGATCTTCTGACTGATATGAACTCCTATCCATTCCTTGACAACAATATCCAAATCGCGTCCGACGCTGAGCTTGGCGACATTGTGCGACCGGTGAGGAAGAGTCGCATTATCGATATATCTGAGTCCCCCTTCGTACCAGCGTCGGAGCTGCGTTCGAAGCTGCAGAATTTGCTTATGGCCGGCGAACTAGACAGTGGCCTCCCCATCCTGCGCCACAACATCCTGACCGGACTGATCCCCGCGCCGGATCTGGAGTACGCGTTGGACAATCTCGAAGACGAGGACAACTCGCTGTGTCTAATGGCATTGGACACGTCGATGGTTATCTCTGACAGCGAAGACCTTCCTGGCCCTGATCGAGTGGATTTTGGCCGATATATAGACCCGGTATGTCGATGGCCCGTGTCAGCGAGTTCAACTGCTAATACCTTTCCTAGGCCCCCATCGCTTTAGACATCCATTCGCCTATAGATCTTGTTTACCAGTGCTTTACAAAGCTGGGCTTGCGGTATCTGTGTGTTCTTCAGAACGGAGAATATGCTGGCTTAGTCCACAAGAAAGCCTTTGTGAAGTTTGTAAAGCAGAATGAGTGATTGTTTTTGACACATTTGACCGCAGAGACTGCTTTGAAGCATTCAATCAGAACATAGCATTGTTGCGAAGCATTTCTGGCGTTCTATGGCCCTTCCTTATCTGTGTTTAACCTGCCTTGCTGCACATATCATCTTGTTTATTGCTCGGTTTGTCCCAATTCACCCATCTTGTTAGCTACTGTCTGTCATTTCAGCGTTCTGAAATTCCTGTTATACATATTGCATGACCTTGATTTAGATCTGTTCGCTATTGATACATCTATGCTTTTAAAGAACATTTGTTCCAATTACCTTGCTGTTTTTGAAATTGTGATGCTAGATGTCATACTTATAAAGACGAGTTCTATCAGTTACCAGGAAAGCCCCTTAAAGTCCACCACACTTCGTCTTCAGCCTCCTGGCTGTCCTTCAGCAGCTCGATCTCCACTAAATCCGAGCCCTTATATTCCTAGCCGCTGCCATTCCTAGCCGCTGCCATTCCTAGCCGCTGCCAGCTTCCAGAGTCGAGCCAAAGGCCCATCAGATCAGATGCGACACTTGGGGCAATTGGAGACACGCAGAGGATTGTTCGGCTGATCGGGTCTCGGGCACTGTTCTGACAGTGTACTTGTTGATGGCGGATGATGGGCGTTCTGAACACACGCCCGTCCGGATATGTGCTTAGAGACATGGTTTTATAGTATGCCCCTGGTCCTATCTATCTAGATCAAGCATTATGATCATCATTTGGGCCAGAGGACTTTCGGATGAATAGTTCCATCCAAGTAGAGGCATAGGGTGAACAATCCCAACACTCAAGTATGATCTGAACATCTGCATCCATACCATCGTTCATCTAATTCTACTGATAATTACTAGGATACAAGTAAGTATTTTGAGGGAAGAACTCCTCCTTGATCGTCCTCGGGCTGGTGAATCTCCTCAGAATATCAGAGCTGCCCGCCTTGTCGTTGGTTCCACTAGCACGGCCACCACCGAAGGTCTGCTGCCCGATCAATGCGGCAGTAGTTTTGCAATCTATAATTTGTTAGCAGTCCATTTCCGTACCCCCACAGCTCATGATCACGTACTAATATAGAAGTTCCCAGCCGAGTAGCGCAGAGCGTCTTCCGCTTCACGGATAGCAACACGGTCGTTAGCAAAAACAGCGCCCGTCAACGCCAGTCCACCTCCGGCCTGATCAGTCTTGCGCAGGATAGTGCTCCATTCTGCATCAGGATATACGTAAAGGGCAAGTACCGGACCAAAGATCTCCACGTCGAACAGCCGATGCTCCGGAGACTGCGCCTGATAGACCGTCGGGTTGACAAAGTATCCCGTTGAATCGTCGTATGTCCCGCCTGCCCGTAGTTTCAAGGAGGCGTCGCTGTTGCACTCGTCGATGATCGACTTGATCTTGTTAAAAGACTCCTTGTGAATGACCGGGCCCATGAACGCTTCCAGATCTTTATCGGGGCTTCCAATCGTAATGTCCTTCACTCCGGCAGTCAAGGCAGCAATGAACTCTTCGGCACGAGACTCGGGAACATACACGCGCGATGTGGCGGAACACTTCTGACCTTGATATTCGAACGCGCCGCGGATGGTATGGTTGACCGCACTGGGGATGTCTGCAGAGTTGTGGATCAGATGGAAGTTCTTCCCGCTGGTCTCTCCGACGATGCGAGGGAAATCCCGGTATGTCTTATTTCCAATCTCTTGCCCAATTCTCGCACTGAGAGACCGGAACACGTCCGATGAGCCGATGAAGTTGAGACCTGCAAATTCGCGGTGGGAGAGGGCCACATCTGTGATCAGCTTTGCGTCGCCCGTCACAAACTGAATCACATCGGCAGGGAGACCAGCCTCTAGCAGGATCTTGTAGACCAGAGTGCTGGCATAGACATTATGGGGGGACGGTTTCCACAGGACGACGTTACCCATCAACGCCGGTCCTGACACCAAGCTTCCTCCGAGGGCCGTGAAGTTAAATGGCGAGATGGCGTAAACGAACCCTTCTAACGGACGGTAGTCGACGCGACTGGCAAGTCAATCAGCATTCTTTCCAAGGTCAGTCAGTGTTTGCATTGGGCGTGCAACTCACGTCCACATGCCATCGCTACCGCGAGTGGGCTGTCTTTCGAGCAATTCTGCAGCGTAGTGACAGTTAAGCCGGAAGAAGTCGGCCAATTCTGCGGCCGCATCGATCTCCGCCTGCCAGATATTCTTTCCCTGTCCGAGCATGGTGGCTGCAATGAGCTCATAGCGGTATTTTGTCGTAACCAACTCGGCGGCCTTCATGAAGATGGCGGCGCGGTCTACGAAGGGAGTCTCTTCCCAGCTCTTTTTCGCCTTGAGAGCCGACTCGATAGCAACGGAGACTTGCTCCTGGCTAGCCATTGGGTAGTTTGTGAATGCAGTTGCATGCTCTGAAGGCATGGGCTGACTCATAGACTTGGATACCTCCTGCGGCTTGCCATTGTAGAAGATGGAGCTTTTGACGGGCAGTTGGGATCGGAGCTTGGTCAAGGATGCTTCCAACTGTTGGCGCTCGGGCGAGCCTCGGACATAATGGGGCTAGCAGAGGTTATTACCACTGCATTATACAATAATCAATCAGAGGTCTCCCGATTAACTTACATTGGGCTCATTCCTGGCTGCTGGTAGCTTGAAGGGGGTGGTGGCTTTGGTACGAATCTGGTGAGTGACAATAGAGACAGAGGGAAATTTGGCACGGGTTAAAGGAGGCACCCGGCGAGCCATATTACACTGTAAACGAGATGCAGCCATTACTGATTGGCAAAAAGGAAGTGTCCTAGTGCATGTCTAGAGCTTTATGTATATCTGGAGTCCACCGGGTAGGGTCCCGACACCCCGCCATAAGGCATCGGGAGGCTTGCCGATGGTGGACCACAGCCTATCCTAGAAGTATGAACGGTTCTATTGCCCACAGGAAATTCATGCGTTAGAGTAGAAGGTCAGAATTGGAGATTCCAACAGAGAGCTGGTTTGATTTATGGACGCTGCGTCAACGAAGGCCGTGCCTGATCATGACCAGCTGGGAATGGACTACGACAGACAATCTTCTCACCAGCTTAGCTACCAGCTGGCGGGTGATGCTATTGCTGCTACAGCTTCGGCAGCAGTTGTGGCACCAGCAGTGACAATCATCGATCGGTAGGCGAAGTCCGTGTCGCAAACAAAAGTAGAGCCTGCTAACAGTAATCATCACGATATACTAGTGCCCTGGTCGAGAAAGCGTCTTGCAACTGGCCTCTCCTCCGTGGGCTAAAAACGCATTTCGTGAATTCCCTTCGAAGACCAGGCCGATTTGTGTTTTCGAAACCGTTTGGTCTCATTTGGTCGCTATACGCAGCCACTTACGTGGTCGCCAACGGCGTAGACACGATAACGAGACATACAATCCCGGAGTCTCCCACGCGAGATCCAATTGTCTTTGCGTCAACCTTTGCAGTCAATGTGCCCCTGGGGGTGTGGAAAGACATAAGCTTCGCCGAGCTATTCAGTAACTGCAGCAAGGGTGCAGCTGATACCCTGCGACGATCATCTCCGCGCGCCGTCTCCGGTGCTGCAACAGCCATCTTTCTATTTCGTGACGCAATCACTATCTCAGGGTCGTTCACTCTTCCTCCTCACTGCGCCAAAGCAATCCCTGATAGTCTGGCGCACGATCCGCACACTCGCACCGTGATCACGCAAATTACCGTACCAGTTCTGTCCCAACTCATGGCATCTCCGGTGCATCTGCTTGGGTTGGATCTGTACAACCGGCCCCATATTGCGAGAAGAAGGGACCGAGTGACCTTTATGAAGCAGAATCTTCCATCTGCGACTGTTGTACGCTGCGTTCGAATAATTCCTGCGTTTGGCTTTGGATGCCTGGCAAACATGGAGTTACGAGAATACTTTCACAGCAGGCTCAGATTAGAAGCATGAAATAGGATTCTAGCGATGATATTTGTTACAAATGGTTGATCTTTTATAACTCCTAATCCGTCACTTCTTCAGTCTCCTACATTCATACAGCTAGATACATGTCAATAGCCGTGAGCTGAGGGAGTGCTTGTATAGCGAGCTGTTTGAGAACAAAATCTGTTACTAAAGGATCACAATCTGGTCTTCATAAGAGCGTAACTCATTGGAAGCTATTAATTTGAGGAAAGAGAGAAAAAACGTAAGAGCCTCCTCCGGACTTCGACCTTCAACGCATCATACTCATCCTTCGTTCTTCCTGCTGCATCCCGATTCTCAATGGCCCGCCTGGTCATATATGCCAGACATTCCGACATCGACCCCCAGGATGAACATTTGTATACGTCTGGGGACGACCCCGCTTCATCCTTCAGCTGGACAAGGCTAAAGCTCACCTCGTCAGCCATCCCATGCAACTGACCAAAACCAACCGGTACTGTTGGCAGTTGTTCCCTGAGACGTTGCTGGTGCAGTTGCCGGGCAGCCAATAGACTCTTTCTGTTATGGCTCGCCAGGAACAAATTCACCGAGGGAAACTGTTTCCCATGAGAGCTTCCCTGCGCTCCGTACTCCCAGAGTTCCTGGCGTAGAGCACCCTGCGCGATAGTATCGTATGTCCGATCGGTGTCCTCTTTGGTATCGTGAAAGAGAGACCGCTCGTCCGTAGCCATGTAAGCGCCTCGAACAAGCTTCAGTCCCAATGTAAAGCCTTCTTGGCTTGCGGCTTCCAGGTGCGCTTTCAGCGTTATGGGTATGGCTTTGAGATACGCTTGGTATGTGTTGTAGACGAGTGCCGACCCGGTGCGGTTATAGGTGCGCATTAAGTCGAGGGTTACTCGGGCTATTCCGCGTTGAAAGTTCTGGGATTCTGCATCAACAATAATGCGGACCCCTTTCTCCTGACACTTGGTGCAGATATCTCTGAGAGCCGTGAGCATTTGTGCCGGCGGAAGATCGCCTTTGGAAAAGGCGTTGGTCACTGCCGGGCCAGCGCCGGTTAGCCTTGAATCGGTTAGCAACAAGCTGCCCAGAGGGAGATATCCGGCTGTAGATGCTTACTTGAGAGCCAGGTAGTCACCTTCATCGACTAAATCAATGGTTTGTAGCGTTCCTTCGCGCCACGCGTCGATGCTGGGGCATAATGTGATATTGTCTCCCGAGACCAGGTTTTTGGTGTCCGGCCGGGGGGCCACCTGATCATGGACATCAAAAGCTGTTTCTTTTGCATATGTGAGCATCACCCCGCGAAGCCCCAGGTCCTTAAGGCTCTGGACTACAGCTCTGGTTTCGGATGGGGATTCACCGGCACAGAATTGCCGGTAGAACGTCGCTTTCAGGATTGCATGCAGCAAGGGATTTCTATCCACATCAAAGATCCAGGTCCGTCCCGGCTTGCAGAGAAACTTCAGAGCCCCTAGAGTCGGACTCAGAAGAAGTGGACGTGAAGACACGGTGTTGATGAAGAGGGAGCGGAGAAGCATAGGGAAAGGGAGAGCCGAGAGCGCAGGCGGAAGAGCAGCGCTATGGGCTGTGGGGACTACCGATGCGCCTTGCTGTGAAATTGGAATGTCTGGTGTTGCGGTAGACTTGGAGTTCGATATGAATCGTCTCGATGTTGCCCCGGGTATCACGTAGTATGCTGTATACCCGGGCTTGAGTGTCCACAGTGGGAGGGGCCTAGAAAGAGGTGCCATGTCGTGAACCGTGCACGTAGATAGGACTGATGCTGCGCCTTGAGAAAGATCATGGTCAATGATCTTATTACTATGGTTATAAACTATGGGTTTCGATCCGATATGCAGTCGGTTGGTCTCCCGATTGTTCTTCAGTCAATGCCAGCAAGAGTTTGGTCGCCGATATCTAACCTTTAACCTGCCTGGTTGCAGGCAGTTCGATCATCTGACAGCACAGAATGTTGGAACGAGATCTAGGAAGGGCAGCCGATGACGGACTTGCTTGGTTATGGACTCGGGAAGGGAGCCGGCGGAGAGAGAGTGTGGGGCTGTTGATGCTTTGGAGTAACATTCCGCCGGAACTGATCGATAGTATCGCGATCAGACTGAAGTAGTCCATAATAAATAGGGAAACCAAGTCCTGAATAGGATAATCTATGCAGATAGTGGGATGCATCAGGAACACCTATGGCATTGTCTGGTGAAGTTAGTAGTTGTGCGTTATAGCGCAGGTACTGCACAATATACAAACCATCTTTACCACGAAGTCCATACTTTGTGCATAGTTTTATATTATTCCATATAGAACTATCTGTATTTATCCATATTGATCTAGTTTATCTATATAGGAACCCAGTAGGGCTTGTTGGGATTGCCGGACGGTACAGTGGATAAGGCACAATCGCACCCCGCACATTGATAATCTCGGGGTTGAATCAGCGGTGGGATTTTGCCACCAACCCTAACACACCAGGACAACACATCTTCACTTAGATATGTCCAAGGCAATCTGATCGGACAAGATGGACACCACCAGGAGCTATCGTGTCAAGAAACGGTCTTCCAATGCGTATGATCCTTCATATCCCTGACTGGGCATAAAGGCTGACATCTTCAGATGCGTGCGTTGCCGGAGACAGAAGATCAAATGCTCGGGATCCCAGCCGTGCGAGACATGTCGGAAGCGGGACCTGACCTGTGTATTTGATGACCGTGATCAAAAGATCCTGGTCACTCGGGGGTACGTCGTCCGTGCTACTACGTGCGGTGGTTGTTGACCGACGTCCAGATTTCTTCAGGACCTGCAGAGAAAGATTGCTCTACTGGAACGGTCAAACGGAGAGGTCGACTCGCCAGGGTATAGTAAACAGCCTCTTCAAAGGCAGGAAGAGGGTGTGTTATACCTTAACCATACGCTCAGCCGAGAGATCTGACGTGCGTGACAGGGGATGGGACCGACCCGATTGAGGACACAGAATGGGATTCGACACTAGAAGGGCCTTCGGAGTTGACGAACCCATTATCGACAGGTCCATCTACGTTCATGGCAGCCGAATCTGGCCGAATATGTAAGTATCGATGAACTCTTACTGCGATGTATGCTCATCAACGGTAGTCTACCTGGGGACTTCGTCCAACTGGTCGTTTTCCCGAAAGGTGTTGAGTCTCCTCCACGTCCATCTCTATCATTCGCCTCTTCCAACCGAGAGTCTGCTGTTTGACGAGTCGGCGTACGATCTAAGATGGGATGGCTCCAGGACGGCAGTGTCATTAGAAGTCCCCATGACGCCGTCGCTCGACTATTCAATTTATCTCATTAATTCCGTCAAGTTCCACGCAGGGCAGCTCTACCATCTATTTGACGAAGAATCATTCATGGAAGCTCTGTATGCTTTCCACAACCAGTCAGATCATCAGGCGACAGTCTCCCAGCTATGGTATATCCAGTACTTGCTGCTGATTGCCTTCGGAAAGGCCTTTGTTGTACAGAGAAACCACGGGGATACTCCAGCTGGTTACGAATTCTTCCTGAAAGCACTTCAGCTACTTCCAGACATCACCCGCCTCAGCCGCGAGCCCATTATTGCCACTGAGGTTCTCTGCTGTATTGCTCTCTATTTGCAGTCTCTTGACTTTCGCTCATCAGCCTATGGATATGTAAGTTTTCAGGTTTTGTTTGGCATCACATGCTAACTCCCTCTCCAGATTGGACAGGCGGTTCGCATCGCCCTTGCGCAGGGAATGCACACGAATATGCCGGTAGACTCCCTTGGACCGGAAGTCGTCCAGCGATGTCGGAAAATATGGTGGACGGTATATATCCTTGACCGACAGATGACGTCCTTGATGGGATTACCGCAGTCACTCCAAGATAGCCAGATACATGATGAACTTCCACTGTTTCCTTCTTCGCCTCAGAAGTTGATTGCACTTAATCTCCAAAAGAAGATGTGCCACATCATTGCGGAGGTAAATAACAGTGAGTCCTCCAGCGTCCTTGGTTATACTATCATTAACGGGCGTTGTTAGCGGTCTATGGTGCTGATGGGAGGTTGAACCGAAAATTCCTCTCGAGTACGAAAACAGCGTTGTCCAGCACCGCGAGCTTGGGACCGGAACTTCGCGACGCCCATCCCTTGCAGCTTGATGAGACGTCTGTGAGCGGTATTTGCAGACTCTCTGCACATCTACATCTGCTCTACCACCAGGTACGCATGTTTCCAACTTGACGGCTGATGGAATTAGCTAACACGCATCTAGTGCATAGTTCTGGCAACGCGACCACTATTGTTCTGCTTCCTGAAAATGAAACTCCAAGAACCAATCACTCGGGTGAGACCGCTCACATTTTCTTCAGTCTGTCGCAAGTTGCTACAAGTTTGTGTCGATTCTGCTCGACAGATGCTCAGCATTCTGGGTAGCCTACAGAGACAGAGCCTACTAGGTAAGGTCAATCATAACCCATATGCCAATCAACCTCACAAGGTCCAGACAGTTTTCTTCCTTTCGACCTTGAATCCACGTTTGTCTCTACGTTCGTCTTGCTGGTTGTCCCTGCCGTTGACCCCTGCCTTCTGGACGAGTCGGATAATTGGCTGCGCAAGTGTTACATGGTACTGGATGAAATGATTTCGCGTGGAAACCGCATCGCTGCATATCGGAAGTCTGAGCTTGATCAATTAAGCCATATGCTTGGGGAAACATCGGACGAGTCATTAGGAAAGGTGGACTACGAGATGCGATCACAGTTGCCGTCATTCATGACGCCTCATAGCGATGATCACCCGGAGATAGATGGTAATGGGTTCACCACAGCAGAGATCATGGCTGTTGCGGAATCGATTGATATCGGGGACGTAGATTGGATAGCCCATGCGGTGACGGAAAATCGAATTTGGTAGGAGAATATCAATCAAGTCAAGAAATGTTCTACCTACTATACATCCCCGGCCTACTACCTACTTGATTATAGTTTCAATCGCCTTGGGCGGACCTCGGACAGTTCCCGGGTCTCTCCCACCCTCCAGCTAACATCGCCTCCCCAATTCTTCCTGTCAAAGTTGCCCTTCCATCTCCAACGCTTAACCCGCTGCTGCTTATCTGCGCTCGCCAAGAGCTCTGTCACCCATTTCCCGAAAATCGGAAACATCTTGAACCCATGTCCGGAATCGCCAGACAACAGGACCACCGAGGAGGATGTATCCGGAACATAGTCGATGATAAAGTCCGAATCGCTGGTGTCCGCAAACCAACACAGGGACTTGCGCACCAACGGTCGGTGTGCCAGCGTTGGTAACGTTTGCGCCAATAGTTTCCTCATGCGCCGCTCGTCTTCCTGCGGCAGGAATGCACTCGTTTCTACCGCAGATGGAGGGTAGGATACTCCGGTCTTCGGATCTGTGTCGACGTACCCGCCACCCATTGGGCAAAGCTTGAGCAGATTCGTCTTGGGATCCGGCTCGAACAGAAAGCCCAGGTCTCGTGCATAGGTCACGGGGATCCCGCGCAGCAAGGAGGTCTCTTCGTTCGTCAGATGTACATGAGCAACCGACCACGACTTGGCGACCACTTGGGTCTCGACTTGCGGTACGAGCCTGGCTGCTGCGGCCCCAACAGACACAATCACCAAGCTGGCCGGGTGGAAACGGCCGTCTGCCGTCCGGACTCCGGTGGCCTTCTTGTGGATGTTGTCGGCATAGGTGATTTCCTGGACGGCTCCGTTGCGGTCACCTAGGAGGAATCGCACCCCGGCTGCGCATGTGGCCCGGTGAACGGCCTTCAAGGCATTGGCTGAATGTGCATATCCGTCGAACTGATTGAGATAGCCATGCCACTTTGGGAATTTGCCATTGAATTGCCAGAAGCGCTGTCGGATGATATCGTCGCTGTCCAGAGGAACGACATGTGGGCGAATTTCGGGATGGTTCACGGCAGAATCACGGAAACGCTGTAGCGTATCAACCGCCTTTTGTGGGGCATCGCCGCTGACGCAGTGAAGAAACCCGGTTTGGTGGAAGTGGGGTGCAAAGAGAGGATTGGATTTCCAGGTGTTGATTGCTTCCTGTGAAATGTTGTTAGCGCCAAATCACCGATCTCATGGCCGAAAGCAAGACTGACAATGGTCAAATCCGTGTAAAACTGATCTTCGTATTCTGCTCTCACAATTTTATTCAGATCATTGGCGGCTGAGAAGCGCGATGGGATTTCTGGATCTTTATCGAAGACCGTGATATTGGTATAGCCGCTTTGGAGGAGGTGCCAGGCGGTTGACAAGCCGAACGCACCGGCCCCGACAATGGCGATGGGAGTGTCTTTGCCCGTCATGGTGAAAATACCCGACCAAGGCTCTGGATATGACGTCTGGTAAAAAGTTGATATCAGGATCCATACAACTATTTCTATGGGTAGGAGAATGTACGCATAGAGCTTAACATCTGATATCCGGGACGTGGGCCGATTCTCTGTCGGGAGGATCTGCCGGTGCGGGGAATCAAGCGATAAGATGTCTCGATAACGGGAGTGGGGCAGGATCTTTTTTCCCGATCGAGTATCTCAATTGTGGGCATCTCACGACGTTCTTCCCGCTGCTCTTCATCACCACCGGGATGATTGCCGACTCGTCAATTCACGTCCACAATGTCATAGTGTCAATCATACCAGGATGAATTTGTACCGGAGGATATCCGCGTCTTCCTGGTGTAGGGCTTTATACTGGGGATCTTTGCCCAATCAAGCTAAAAAAGGCCCGAGACTCCCGAATCACTCTGAGGAGGAGACCGCAGCAGCAATTGCCAAAACACATGTCGACATGAAAGAAGAATATCATTTGGAAGAAATTTGCTATGCCCAGTCTTAGATTGGGGATGTGTATGAGGAGAAACCTACGGCCACGAGGCCGTTTTTGGAGAAATCATGGAAGATGGTCCCAACTACCGAAATGTGAAATGTGCGCACATGCCCCGATCCTTCGTGTGACATGAACTGACAATTCGTTAGGTTGGATAGATCGGAACGGTGGCCCTGATGATGAAGACTCAGATTGGGCTGGGCATCGATGATGCTTGCCTGCTGATGTTTGGACCTGTTGGACGAGATGTCTGCTTTTGTCTCTGTGTGCCCCCCAACGGGAATCGCGAACTCTGGCTTGTCGCTAATAGATATAGTCGTTAGATTGGATATTCGTTGCTGGACTGGGAATGCTTAGCATGTCCATTGCCTTGAATGCGGTCCTATCATCTCGGAGATGCGCAACCCCCGGAACTATACCCAGGCGTTGCTCATCTCTCAGGTCGGGTAACTTGGATCTATCTGGCAATCGGCTGCGTGGTATACCGCTACTGCAGCTCGTATGTTGCTTCGCGGGCCCTCGGGTCTGCAGGATCGATCACGAAGAAGGTATCCGACGAGTTTGCATTGCTGGAGTTGGCTGCTTCCACTATTCTTGTGTCCATGTACGCGTCTATAGACTTCTATGCTCGAATATCTTGTATGCTGATACTTACTCTGCAGTTATTGGCAAAATACATCTTTGTACGCATCCTCCCAGGGTCCAGATATTCAACTGGCAATACAATAAACCACTGGGTGACGTGGCTGGGCTGTAACCTTGGCCATCACATTCATTGCATACATAATTGCGAGTACAATCCCGGCCTTTGATGATATTGTCTTTCTGGTTGGCGCTTTGCTTGGGACTGTAATGTCATCCCAACCCATGAAATGCATTTGGCTTTACCACAATTGGACCGGAGGAAGGACAGAGAGATCGTCCAAGTGGACCATGATCGTGTGCTGGAGTACTTTCGTCTGTGTGGCGTATTTTTGATGATATGGGCCATTGTCAATATCATCGACACTTCTTCAAGCACTGGCGGCTCCGGAGACTGGACCTTCACCGACAACTCCAATTCAGCATGATGTCTGCGTGGGTTGGTGTGTGAAAGCACACGGGTCATTCTTGCGATCCGAACCGCCGGAAATAGATGCCACACCCGTAGTAGATAGCTGCCGACTAGATACGACCACTTTGGGTTAAAATGACCAGCTTAGATGTCATCAGAGACCACGCTGTGGGTCAGTATTCCAGCAAGAAGTGTGCTGGTTCCGACGGATTCTAGTGTATCACGACCGCCAGTGCAATGACGTACATGGACACACGTTCAGACAGGAGATAGCATCACAATCTTCACCACTGGCTAGGCTGTCACAATGAAAAAGACCTTATGTTTCCAAGTAGCGAAAGCTTAATCCTTAAGACGCGAAGCATTGGCTGACATGGCCAGCGTATGAAGGAAAATCGGTCCGGCTAGATATCTATACAAGCACACCGTAGCGAGATATCTCCTGCCCTCGATAGGGGCGGGGATGCCCCTTATATGTCATTCGCCATCATCATGGATGCCTAGGCATCATCCGGGTGATCACCATCGTCCGACGGTTTGGATCCGGTTCTATGCTGGGCTACCTGCCTAGAAGGAGGAAAGCCGCCGGTACACGGCGTTCGAAAGGTCTAGATTAACGTGGAACTTCTCATGGAAAGCTTATGACGCTGAAGAACCAGGCTGCGATTCGCCACCAGCCCTCCCCCGGCTGCCTCTGGCAGACCTTCCTTCGGTGTACGGGCCGCTCGATAACAAACTTGAAGCCACTCGGTCCGGCTTGGGACGCCCCGATCAGGTGATCGGCTCTGGGGTCGAATCACGGCTGGGAATCAGGACCACCTGATAGTAGCCAACATCAGGATGTGTTATCGATGTCGGATTAGAAGACCTGATAACCGCAAACACGTCGGTGTCGGTCACGTAGTGCCGTGTCAAAGGCCGGTTCATGATGGTCGTGGTGGCTATATAGAAGAGCAGCAGTCGCGAGCCAACTGTAGTTTCTGAGCACATCCAGACCACACAGCTTTGATTCAGAATTCATCTCGTCCATTAGACATACACGCTTCATTTGCTTGCATTCATCATGTCATTCTTCAGGAATTTCTTTGGGACGTCCGCCCCAGCGGCAGAGGAGGTGGCAAAGGAGGAGAAGGAGCCCGTCCGTGCCCTGCCAGCGTCCTGGTACACCTCCCAGGCCATGTACGAACTGGAACGGCGATCAATCTTCTCTCGAAAGTGGCTTCTGACCACCCATAAGCACCGCGTCCCCAACGCGGGCGACTGGGTGCCATATGACGCCGCTGGCTACGAGTTCGTCATCGCCAAAGACCACCAAGGGAACATCAAAGCTCTCCTGAGCAAGGACCTCTCACCGGTTCACACGCATATCGACCAAAACGGCTTCGTCTGGGTCAACTTGGATAGTAGCGAGACACCGGAGGTAGCCTGGAAGGACGACTTTGACGGTGTCGATGAGCAGCCTCGATTCCAATACTACAACTTCGAGGACTATGTCTTTGACCACACCTGGGACATGGAGGGCGAGTTCAACTGGAAGATCCTGGCCGACAACTACAACGAGTGCTATCACTGCCAAGTTGCCCATCCCGACATTCCTACCATTGCCGACCTCAACTCCTACTACGTCAAGACCAAGGACGGCCACATTCAGCATTACGGAGCGCAGCGAGATGATCAAATCGCGAAAGGCTTCCGCATCGCCACCACCTACTTCTGGCCCAATGCATCCTTCAACATCTCGTGAGTAGATGCCCCTTATTGGAGTTGAACGCAGCTAACTGACTCTTTCAGTCCCCACTTCTTCTTTATGCAGCGATTCACGCCCAAGGGCCCTACCAAATGCGTCATGCGATACGAGGTGTATCGCCACAAGGACGCCAGTGATGATGACTTCAATCTGATCAGTGACATGTACAAGCGAATCATGTCCGAGGACAAGTACCTTTGCATCCAATCCCAGAAGAACCTGAACGCTGGTGTCTTCGTCAATGGCGAGCTTCATCCCGAGATGGAAAAGGGTCCTCTGCATTTCCAGAAGACGGTTCGTGATGTTGTCGTGGAACATCATAAGAAGGAGGAGGCCGCGGGGCACGAGATTTGGCCCGCGGATGCTCCCAAGAATGCTACCGCCAGCGAGGATGAAATTCCCCTTCGTACAGGCACGGCGCAGTTTGACACGGAGAAAGACGACATGCAGAGTGCTCTCCAACCCAGTGTTGTGACTGCAATTTCCGTATAGATGTGGCGACGAAAGAGAGATCTTTTTGTGATATGAATAATCTGATGGTGCATGGCGTTGATTTCATTTAGCATGTTCAAGAATTGGATAGCTTTGGGAATATTCAATTTAATCTTCATGGTTTCTTCTATTGAACTCGGCCATTTACTGACCGCGGATATATATTCCGAATTACGTCTGTCTCACCAAGTGACAGTAATAAGATTGCCTCATCCACGTATCCATGCATACCTGTTCCTTAAGAGATATCGTCTGCAAACACATGCGGGCCAAGGAGATATCATTGAATCATTTACAGAGTACTCTGCACATTTCCCCTGATTTCCAGTCTCGCATAAAGCATCCACATGGAAATAATCGGAAGAATCCTGCAAACTCTGCCACTGTCAATCACAGCCCATTCGGAGGAAGAAGATGACAGATCCATGGTGCAGAATTCCGAAGCAGAAGGATCAGCGACACTCTCAAATTTCTCCGGATGGGGCTGATATTAGGAGGCCTATAGAAGCCCCCGAAAAGCCGAGCAGGAACCGCCAAGGAACCCACGCTGAGCCGTGTAGGCGATCTAAGTATATACTAGTCCTAGGGCCCCCGATCTCGATATTGTGCACGACGATCAACCTTCAGATCGATCTGTCAACACGAGAGATCTCGGACCCTTATATAAATATAAATAATAATGACCCAGTTGACGATGTGAACTTCCCTGCCCTAGATCTTCGCCTTTGCTGCTCACTCTCTAGCTATTTTGACCCCGACTGGGTCATCCACTCTTTGAATCCAGCTCTCAAGTCACTCTTTTGTCTCTTCACTCGTTTATTCCCTCCTGAAGGGACATCCTTCGTTTAGTCTTCTTTCTTGCCAGCATGCCCCCCCTCCGGTCGTGGGTTGGGCTGTTGTTGTGCCCGTTGCTGGCGTTTGCCCGCAGGGAGTCCGGTAGCATCATCCCAAGGACATACATCGTGGAATTCAGCGATGAGCATGTCGTAAGCGACCACTTCCCCTGAATTTGGATTTTGCCGTGCTAAGCTACTCCAGACTACGGACGCCTTTCTTGTCGATCTTGCAAAACGCGATGTTCCGGCAACCCTTGGTACCGATCTGTCATTTTCTCTTTTCAACGGTGCATCAATCAAGTTGCCAGGGCACACCCATGATGAGCGTTCCGTACTTCAGGCCATCTCTTCCATGTCGTCGGTGAAAACGATCACTCCTGTGAGGGAAGTCCACCCTCCCACGCGGCGGGTCATGACCGCAGGAGACGCAACTTTCTCTCATAGCGCATCCAAGCTTCACCGCCGCGACGTCGATACTCAAGTGGAGGTGCCGCATCAGATGACGGGTGTGGACAAACTCCGTGCCGAAGGATACTACGGTTCAGGGCTTCGGGTTGCTGTGGTCGACAGTGGCATTGATTATAAGCATCCTGCTCTGGGTGGTTGCTATGGCGAAGGTTGCCTTGTCGCCTTTGGTTATGATCTGGTGAACGACGTGAACGACCCCTACGACAACTGTGATGGACACGGTATTATATTACTATATTATCCGTTACTGTGTTTGGATCTTGCTAATGCAGCGTACAGGAACCCACGTGTCCGGTCTCATTGCAGCCCAGACGAACCCGTACAATTTCACCGGTGTCGCACCGAACGTGACGCTTGGCCACTATAAAGTATCGAACTGCGGCCAGAGTGCCTCGACGGAGCGACTCATGCAAGCTTTCAAGCTTGCCTTCGAAGCTAAGGCTGATATCATTACTACATCTGTCGGTGGCTACAGCGGTTGGTCGGAAGGTGTGCTCTCCTTGTCCTCACTCTGATAGACGGCTCTAACTCGTATCCCATAGAGCCATGGGGCGTGCTCCTCCAACGGATCGTTGCTGCTGGTGTTCCTTGCCTTGTTGCAGTTGGTAATGATGGGTTCTATGGCCCATTCCTTGCATCTAACGGCGCAGATGGCAAGGGCGCCACGGGTGTCGGGGCCGTCAACAACCTGGTGGCCCCAATGCTGCTCACCCGTGCCACCTACTCGACAAGAAACACCACTAAGGAATTTGGCTGGTCTATCTCTGGACACGCCGACTTTGTCAACGGCACCTACGAGCTCTATCCCGTAAGCCTCAACGCCTCGGTCGAAGGCGACGCCTGCCAGCCCTTCCCATACACCACTTCCGATATCTCCAACAAAATTGTCCTCATTCGCCGGGGAGGATGTGGCTTTGCAAAAAAGGCCAAGAATGCTGCGGACGCCGGTGCAAAGAACATCCTGTTTTACAACAACGGCCCGGGAACCGATGACTTTTCATTCCCCGCTGGCGACTTGGTCGGTATTGGAATGGTCCCGACCTCGGTTGGTGAAGAGTGGGTGAAACTGGCTGCTAGCAACGTCTCCGTCAGTCTGCACATGGTCAGCAAGAAGCATGCGCCGAAGATCTACATCGTCGAGAAAAACAAGCAGTCTGGCGGATTTGTCGCCGACTTTTCGCAGTGGGGTCCGACAAACGAACTCGTCGCTCTGCCTACAGTTGTTTCTCCCGGTGGTTTCATGTTGTCGACGTATCCGCTTGATATGGGAGGGTATGCGGTGGAATCCGGAACTTCCATGGCGACGCCCTATTTCGCCGCTTGCATCGCCCTCCTGTTGGAAGCGCGAGGAAAGATTTCTCCTGCCACCGTCAATACTCTCTTTGCCGCCAACGCTAATCCTAATGTCTTGCACGATGGTGTTACAGCCTATCCCTACCTCGACTCCGTCGCTCACCAAGGCGCCGGACTGATCAACGTGTACGAGGCCGCCCATGCGACGACTATTCTGAACGTGAGCAGTATCGCTTTTAACGACACGGAGAATCTGGCACCGGTGACTTTCAGTGTCAACAACACTGGTTCGGAGAGCGTTGAGTACTCCATTGGCCAAGTGGGTAGTGCTACGTTCTATACCCTGTCCGCCGATGGCAGTCCTGTTCCCGCCACATTCGACGCTGGCGATTTCATGGAAATGAGCAACGAGCATGCGTCGTTATCGTTCAGCTCGCAGAGCATTACCATCCCGCCGGGAGAAGTCTCTGTCGTCACCGTCTCAGCCACCCAGCCACAAGGACTCAACGAATCCCGAATCCCCATCTACAGTGGCTACGTTACTTTGAATGGCACAAACGGAGACTCGTTCTCCATCCCGTATCTGGGTGCCGCAGCGGCGATGCGTAACGTCACCATCCTAAACAGCCACCACGGTAAGAATTATCTGAGCTCCAGTATCAGCCGCAGCCCCGTGCAGGCTGGTCACACTTTCATTCTGCCCGCCCCCAACTCCATGACCGCCGGAAACAACACAAGCAACCCGGTCTTCAACCTTCGTCTCTCGATGGGAACGCGCCTGCTGCGGATTGATGTCAAGCCCGCGAATGCTACCTCGAACGCGACTAGGGTCCTTGGAGAGCCCGTTCTGGGTCAAATTTCGGGCTATCCGGAGCGGTTTCTGTCTCGACAGGCCTTCCGCTCTCGGCCTATGCATTGGAATGGTGAACTGGATAATGCCAAGTTCGTCCCTCCAGGTACTTATTCACTCCTCGTGAGAGCGCTCAAGATTTTTGGGAATGAAGAGAACGAATTGGACTACGATGTGGTGGAAACGCCGCAGTTCAAGCTGAGATATGAGGGACAGGGAGGGATTGCTGCCCGTTGGCATGGCCGTGGATTTTGATTTGTTGATTGTGTAAGAGACTTGATCAGCTAGACCTGTATGTACAAGGAGACATAATGTAATTACTTAGCATCGTCGGTCAGAAACATGTCCCGACTACTAATAATAATAATGGATAGAACGGCATCAGGCAGCTCGCAGCCTGCACTATCACTATTCGAGCATAGTTTCTGCAGCCCCGCACACCCTGTCTACCCCCTGTTCCCCCCCGGCTATCGACATGCACATTGCCCTACCTACTTAAGAATCAGGTATAAGAATGGCGCTATTCAAGCTACCACAAGAGATTTTGACCGAAATATACTGTAACCTTCCGCACACTCATGATGCCATAAAGTTGGCACAAACATGCACCGCCGCCAGTGAACTACTACGTCAGCCTCTCAGTTGCCGCAAAATTCTGCAATCGATCGTTTCTGGAAGTGATAGAGCACGTCAAGACGATATCGACTTCTCTGGTACTGTATCTTAAGGCTGTAGTGTTCGAAGATACTGACGCTGCAGCAGTTTTCGATAAGATCCATGCCGATTTGCTCCTCGACAATGTGCTTGGTCCGACTGCAACATCACTCTCTGAGTTTTTGGTGCAATTCGAAGGCGTCAGCAGTGAATCTCTTATGGACACGATCATCATCAAAAGCGCTCGATATCAGAGAAAGTTAATGGAAGAGTCTCCTTCCACGGCGACGAGCAGTAGAACAATCATAGCTCGGTGCTTGCATTGTTTTGTTATCGTGTCCAAGATTGCCCATGTATTACACGAAAAAATAGACCATGGGGACATAGAGGCATACTGCTCCCGGCTTGAACAGGGTAGCTCGAACCGCGTGGGTAACATCAAACCCCTTTCATCCCTTTTGTTTGGCATACTTGAAGATCTGGAAAAGATGATCCGGCGGGGAACACCCAAGGAATGGCCTATTATCTTGACAGTTCTCTGCATTTTCAACTGGATGTTAATTGAGCAGCATCGAGAAGATCACGAAATAGCGAGCTTGTTGGATGAGATCGATACAGAACTACCGATACCCCTTGGCCATCTAGCGCCTCCTCTGACTACGCTCACCCAAATGTTCTACATCCAAATGAGAGGCGATCATCCCTTCCGAAGTTCGTGGGATTGCGATGGGTATTCCAAGCTTGTCCAGGGTGATTCTTGCGCAACAAGTCAATTTGATATGCTCCACAAAGCTTGGATCGTTGCGAGTGAGTTGATCACTTCCTCTTGTCCGGAGTTTGTCTGATGTATGTTGTTATAGCTTGTGCGGAGGACTGTGTTGTTGAACTTGATCTTGATGGCAAGGGCTATCAGAGGGTGGAGGTCTCGGATTCTTGTGAACACCGACTACAAGAAGGCCTGTCAGGCTGGGTGGAGAGGGTTGAATGTTTCTGCCATGGACCGTCCTTCGTGTTTGAACGTTACCCACCATTAGCTGCTTTTCTTGAGCTCTGGGAGTTGAAATCTTTGGATGCAGACTGTTTAGAATGATGATGCCGGTTTCCTACCGATGAAGAACTGTGTTCAAGATTAAAATGATCCATTGCATGCTTCTAATTGCTTGCAGAGCCAACACGACTGAAAAGAATCCAGCGGTTTCTACACCGCTACGAATACAACGTGGTCTATATGCGACTCAATACAGAGCCTGTCAAGGTGATACTTTACTGTCACTGGCATGCATGTTCCCCAATGTACGTCCAGACAAGGTCCTCATTCGAGATGGATCCTTGATCCACTCTGACAATGTGTTCCACACCAGGGACGAGGTCAAATCCGTTGTCACTCAGCTTTAGCCCTTGATGCTCCTCGATCACGAATCCTTTAACAGGCAGATCAGCTGAAACGGTAATCTGATCCTTAGATGGCGAGATTTGGACCTTGACTTTTCGATTTGAAAAATCAAGATACTTCAGAGGCTGGGGCCAAGCGGTATCAGTGGCCACCACCTCCCCTCCAGTACTGATGACAGCGTAAATAATGAATGGATCATAATCGCCCGGGTGTTGAGGAGAGTTGATCTCCGCATATTCATTTTTAAGCACCTCCGTCGTGGCATTGGGCTCTGCCAGCCTCTTAGTTGTGATAGGTTCACCGATGAGTTCGCCCGAACGGATGGAGATGAACTTGACGGTCACCTCAATATCGACCACTTCTTGCAGGCTGCTCGCAATCCACACATCGAAATTGCATGAATTGGTTGCCATCGGATTAGCGTGGCCTGTAGTCCAGACTGGACAATCCCGAGCGATGCCGACATCAAGTGGTCTCAAAGCCCGTGCAATAGCATAGAATGCGGGCTTTTTGACCAAGTAATAGTCCACAATAGCCCATGAAATGGTTGGCCAGCAATCGTTCAACTGCCAGACCAGTGCTCCGCCACATTGCCTTGCCCCTCGTCGTCCCCACATCCTTCTCCAAGTCTTGTATGCATACCGCATTGTCTCGGCTTGGAGAACATGAGTGACATGAGTGAAAGCCTGTAGGTCCGACGGCACCAAGAAGTTCTCGGCGACGTATGTCATGAGACGGCGCTCGTGGTCAATTGCCTTGTTGCGGAAATCCATCATCATCGAGCCGGGGCGTTGTTGGGCTGGGTCGGTAATGACACGACGAATTGTTTCCAGGTGAGGATAGGCTTCCATCCCAAATTCGCTGATGAATCGTCCTGCGAGGTCGGCGCAATCCTGGTATTTTCGCATTTGACCATGCCAAACTGTACATATTGTTAGCTCATAAAGGAAGATCTCTGATGATTGAATGGTTGGCAGAAAGGTTACTTACTATCCCACTGGTGAATATCGCCCACGGTCGGATCAGCAGAGTGTTTACGATCACCCCACGGACTTCCGGGATGATAGATCTTGGATGGATCCTCCTCCTGGACCCATTTTGGGAGCAGATACTCGTAGGTGTATCGGGCTGGAAATGTGGATTTTCGCCACGATTCGGGATCGTTATCTTCTGGATCGTACTCCAACTTGTATCTCTCCAGGACTTGGTAGTCCTCATTGTTTCCGGCCCAGATGACCACAGACGGGTGTGACCTGAACCGCCGGATGTTTTGGCGTGCTTCCTCTTCAATCGAGGCTAGAAAGGAGGGATATACGGGGTAGCTGGCGCAGGCAAAGGCAAAATCCTGCCAAACCAAGACGCCCAGCTCATCGCATGCATCCAAGAATGCATCATCCTCATAGATTCCGCCACCCCATACACGAATCATGACCTGGTTGGATTCCACCAGGAGTTTAATCCAGTCGAAATAGCGGTCTCTGGACATCTGCGCCAGGAAGCTGTCTGGGGGGATCCAGCACGACCCACCACAGAAGATGTCGATACCGTTGACTCGGAAGTAGAACGACTTGCCAAACTTGTCTTGTTCTTGGACTAGCTCGCAGTGGCGAAACCCGACAAGCTTGGATTGAGAATCAAGCTTTGCGCCTTTTCGAAAGAGCTCTGCAGCCAATCGATAGCGTGACGGCTGTCCATAGCCGAGGGGATACCACAACGAGGGCGAGTCGAGCTGAAAGGCTGCCTTTACCAGCCCATCTGGCCCGACCCGACAAGTTTGCTTGACAGTCTCCACATCTTGGCCCACGAGCGATAGAGTGACCGTATCCCCTTCCTGGAATCCCTCTCCTACCTTCGCATACAAGTCTGCAGAGACACGTTGAAGGCCAGGCGAAACCTCGTACTCGACCCACACATCGTCGATTCTCGCAATGTATTGCTCCAGTACAACAGGGCGCCACGGTCCAGCGGCCATCAAGATGGGACCCCAATCCCAGCCCCAGTTATACTGGGCTTTGCGGACGGGGATGCGGCTTGCCTCGGTCTGGCGGACGTGAAATATATGCTCTGGATGTTGCTGGATCAGTTCTCGGCCCCGCAAGAGAGCCGAATGGAAGATGATCTGGAGCTCATTCCCCTGGTCCATATGCACGAACTTTGAAACATCCACTCTGTAGCTGGTATGCATGTTTTCTGACTCCAGAATGGTAGTCCCATTGAGAATGACAGTAGCAAAAGTATCCAGCCCACGGAAGACTAAATCAGTGGTCACTTCCTCCGATGACAGGGCTGTGGAGAAATTGGTCCGATAAACCCAATCCTTTTCTGCGATCCATTGCACCTCGAGTTCATTAGCATCGACAAACGGGTCAGGTATCCTAAGCAAGTGTTATTGGTGCTTGGGAAGAAGTCTAGTACGAGATTGAGGGAATAGAACAGACTTTTTATTGGCGAGAAGATCAATGTGGACTTGACTTGGGACTTGTTTCACTGGAAGCCAACTACTTATGGTCGAACCTCCGTGCTCCTTCATAAACCAGCCGCTGCTGAGTTCCTGCGTGAGCTTTTGCATGTTGCTACTTGAGAAAGGGGTGGTCTCATGAAGGTCGCGATGACCAGAGTGGAAGCAAAGTTTCCCTTGGGATATTTGAAAGAGTCGGTAATGCACTTTTCATTTTCCTGTCGTCTAGCTTGCCTTGATTTAAAGTAATACAATACGACATCCCCCCACGCCGACTCTGATGACTTGGATCCATTGCGGGGAAAGACCGTGTTATTCCCGTACCCAAAATGACACGGGGTTTCAAATCCCCGCGAGACACACAGGGATCTCCACCCGCGCCTCGGGCTTTGTGCTATTTATGATGGCTAGTGGGAAGCAGTGAGGAGCTAATGTCAGGGAGAACACAGCGAATAAGAGATACCACAAAAGGTTAGCAAAACATGTTCCGATTGTCCGACTGTAAGTCAGCCCTGGGCTGTAGAAAATATCTGGCTAAGTGGTCAAACCCCAGTACGAAATCATAGAAGCGAAAGCAGTTGCTGGATCGCCATCCATGGACATGTTTATGATGTGAGATTGAGCGGTATTGATATTTCTATTTGGCCTCATTAACTCTGTACTCAGATCACAAAGTTCCTAGGCAGTCATCCAGGCGGGAAAGCCATCATCCTTCAACATGCAGGAACCGATGCCACTGCTGCCTTTGAGGATGTACATCCTGCGGAGCTGCTGGATGAATATTCTGACTCCGTTCGACGCCTCGGTAGTCTGGAATCTACCGCTCAGGGCGCTTCGGCGAGTAAAGAAACAAAGGCCATTGGAACACCCAACCTGGCTACAATATTGAGCATCGCGGAGCTGGAGAGGCTAGCCCACGAGCGTCTCACCCCCAAAGCACTCGCATATTACGCATCTGGCACAGATGATGAGATCACGAAGACCGCGAATGGAAACATTTTCAGGTCTATCTTGCTCAGGCCTCGGATATTCGTGGATTGTTCCTCCTGTTCCTTGTCAGTAAGAATCATGGGTAACCGAGTGGGCCTCCCAATCTTTATTTCTCCAGCGGCGATGGCGAAGCTGGCACACCCATCCGGCGAAGCTGGCATCGCGTCTGGATGCTCCAGATTCAACGCCCTTCAGATCATTAGCAAAAACGCATCCATGTCAGTGACAGACATTGTGCGAGCAGGTCCAGATGCAGTCTTTGCCTGGCAGCTTTACGTGCTGAAAGATATGGACGTCACAGAGCGAACTTTGACCCAAATCAGCAAGATCCCACAGATCAAGTTTATCGTCTTAACACTCGACGCTCCGTTTCCCGGAAAGCGAGAGGCGGATGAGCGCTACAAAGCAGCGGAAGTGGCAGCCGGAGCCCCTCCGCAGGTTTGGGGAACCAACGCCACCCTCACCTGGACTAAGACATTGAACTGGCTATGCAAGCACACTCGACTGCCTATTGTTCTCAAGGGCGTGCAAACACACGAAGATGCATATCTAGCAACACAGTTTCCTGCCGTCAAGGGCATCATTCTGTCCAACCACGGCGGACGTGCGCTTGACACGGCCACCACGCCTATCCAGGTTTTGTTGGAGATACGAAAATTCTGTCCCCAGGTCTTGAACCAGCTCGAAGTCTTCATAGACGGTGGAATCAAGAGAGGCACGGATGTTGTCAAGGCTCTCGCTCTGGGTGCCAAGGCGGTCGGACTTGGTCGAGCAGCGCTTTACGGGCTGGCAGTTGGCGGAGAGGAGGGTGTTCACAGAGCCCTACAGAGTAAGTCGGACAATATCGTCTGTTTATCACGTCAGTATGGTGTTGACGCTGCGTTACAGTTCTTGCTGATGAGACCACAACGGCTATGAGACTCCTGGGCGTGAGTAATGTAAGTGATTTAGGGCCACATCATGTAAGTACCGAGCCGCCCCCTGGGTTTCGCCAACAAACGAGCCCAATATTTCAAAGATGCATTCGGTTAACATGAGCAGGTAAATACCGCTGCGCTGAATCCCCTCCTCAATGATGGTCCTTTCGGAGTATTGGGAACAATGGAAGATGTAACGAGAGCCAGATTATAGATATTCAGACAGGAAGTTTCCATCCAATTTGTTTCATCAAGTTCTCTTCTTACCTTATCAATACTGGTCAAGATGCAGTCTTGTTCTATGACGAACACAAGCCCATAATTGACATCGTACTGCGTACTTTACCGACCCCGGATTTAGGACAGGTGGAGAGGTTCATCTCTTGTCAACGAGACATCTTAGCCTATACCGATATCTTGAGGCCATCCCATCTGAAGATCACGATACTATGAACCGGGTCCTTACTTGACTTACCTAGGCCTAAGTAGGGTTGAAGTCAGCACCCACACGGAAAACGGCCAGACTTCCGTCTCTTGACGTAGCAGTGGTAACAATGCGAGTCTCCTTTTTTGTCACTTGACTGAGTACTGTAGGAATTTGGGGCTGCCTGCACCCCCACACTGCCTACTTCTGGCGTGGACGGGGATTTATATTCCCGTTCGACAGATCCAGCCTAGCCTCGGGAATGCAATGTTTCCCCGTGGGGATGGACGGACAGAAACTTTACTACTAGACCAGTATCATCCAACATGCCTCTATAAAAGCCCTTCATCGGCCGATCATCGGTCATGAGGGAGATACCGCTCATCATTTATGTTCCAACTGAGGAACGCATTCAGATCCTCCGTCAAACCTTCCTACCAGGCGCACATTCCCTTTGGCTGAGAGGAAGCTACCCTGCACCTTACCGATGGCACATACCAAGGAAGACACCGTACTGAAGGAGGTTGAGGATGTAGAGGATTCGATGGAAACCTATGCCAAAATCCTGGCCACCAATAAGCCCAATCCACTGGGGCCAGGATATATCAAACTATATCTGCTGTCCGCAGTGGTGTTTCTGTGCTCGACAATGAATGGTATACCCAGTTCCAACTACGATGATAGCTGAGATATGTCTAACTTGACACAGGGTTTGATAGTTCGTTGATGGGATCCATAAATGCGCTTCCAAACTACATCAGCTACTTTAACTTGCCAGAAAACGGCAACGCAAGCACAGGCATTGTCTTTGCCATTTTCCAGGTGATGCTTCTGACCTGTTCACCCTGAGCTATGCTAATAGTTTCTAAGGTTGGCCAAATGTGCGGAGCACTGTTCATCTGGATGACAGATTGGTACGGACGAACATGGCACATCTTCTTTGGCTGTCTGGGGGTCTGCATTGGCACAATCATCACCTCTCTAGCTACGTCTCTCCCGATGTTCATCGCAGGCCGGTTCCTTCTGTCGTTCTTCGCGACATGTGCTCACACTGCCGCCCCCCTTTATCTGGTTGAGATCGCTCCGCCCATCTACCGCGGGACAATTGCAGGAATGTATAACACATTTTACAACGTCGTGAGTGCTGCGTCAACTATCACACGTGGGCGATCAGCTAGACTAAGTCGCAACATTGTATAGGGCTCTGTTTTCTCTACATCGGCCGTGTATGCATGTCATAAATACCTATATCACGACGGTGACCTGGATTGGCGACTCCCTCTCTGGCTTCAGATGGTGTGTCCGGGTCTGGTTTGTCTGGCCATCAAATTCTACCCGGAGTCCCCTCGATGGTAGGCTGTCTCATCCTGGTCTTTCGTTTTCGTCAGGTTCTATAGATCAAACTTGGGCTAACCGACCATTCACGAAAGGCTTGTATCCAAAGACCGCCATGATGAGGCCCAGGCTATCATTGCCACCTATCACACCAATGGTGACGCCGAACACCCTCTTGTGGCACTCCAGATGAGGGAAATGCTTGCTACTGTTGACCGCGAGCACCAAGCCTCTTGGAAAGACCTCTTTAATCTTCGAGTGCTTGTTGAATCCAGGTCCAGTCGTTATCGCCTGATGCTGAACATAGCTTTCTCTTGGTTCGGCCAATTCAGTGGAAACAAGTAAGTCGTCGCCATCCATTTTGCGAAGAACTCGGAACTCCTGACGGCGCGTTCAGCATCGTATCCTACTACCTGCCCATAATGCTCAATGGAATCGGTATCACTGACACTGACCTAAAACTGATACTCAACATCGTGTATGCAGTCATCGGCTGGGTTGGCGTCGATATTCGGCTCTCGCCTTCATGATGTTGTGGGGCGTCGCAAGATGCTCATGAGCACTACGGCGGGTATGACGGTTTGCCTGGCCATTGTCGCCGCGTGTGCTGCTGGGTATACCGAGTATGGCAACCAAATTGCGTCGACCGTCAGCATTGTGTTCATCTTCATGTTTGGTGCTATCTTTGCTTGTGGCTTCACCCCGATGCAACCCATCTACCCGGCGGAGGTTGTGAGTAACAAGATGCGAGCCAAGGCCATGGGGACATTCAAATTGACCGCTGGAGCGGCCGGATTTCTGAATACATTTGTTGGCCCTATTGCATTGTCCAACGTGAGTTTTGAATTCCGGATTTCCTCTCCCAACAAGTCATGACTAATGTGTCTTCTAGATCGGATACTGGTTCTACGTCTTCTTTGTCTTCTGGGACACATTCGAATTGGCTTTTATGTATTTCTTCTTTGTGGAGACGAAAGGATCAACATTGGAGGAGCTGGATGCCTTTTTCGAAGCGAAAAACCCGCGAAAAGCTAGCGTTGAAGCTGTGAAAGTTCGAAAGCGGATCATTCGAGAACAAAGGGATTTTCCCTGATAATATGATGAATGTATTTTGTGTTTCTTTATATTTATAATTTGCTAGGCACTTCGTCTCGCCGTTTCGCGAGAGATATATTTCTGATAAGCGCCAAGGGTATCAAGAGTAGATCGTAGGAGGATTTTTATCCAAAAAAGAAAAAAAAGTCTACGAGCGTTATATAGAAACTACAGATGATACATTTATCTCGCCAGTCCGGTTGAGATATAAGTTATGTACAGCTGGCGATTATCGTCCATTTAATCGAGCCTCGCTTCGCCATATGGTCAAAATCAAGTGCTGGGGGGAATCCCAGCAGCGGATCGGCTGTCGGGTAAACTTCCTCCTTCCCACATTCCATCATCCTGTTTGGTTTTTTGACTGTGATGCGCGCACACGAGAGGCAGAGTTAGATATGTCTGGCTATTCCTGTGAGATTTAGTTAATAGGTCTTTAGCAGGCACCGCCTCACCATACAATGTTCCACGCCTTCGAAACCAGGACGCCAGACGGGTCTGTGACGCCGAGGCTCGAGACACCACGGAAAGTGAACAAGTCATGTTCCGAATGCACACGTCGCAAGGTGAAATGCGATGGAGGTAGCCCATGCACAAGTTGTGTGTACTATAGGATTCCTGGGTCGTGTACCTATCGACAGCGGACCAGACGGCAGACGGCGAGCAGGAGGTAAGCCCTCCCCAGGTCCTATGGTATCCGCGGGTCAAGTTGCTGAGAAGAGTTGCATGGTGCTGCTTCATACAGTGCCTTAAACAAAGCTACCGAGACAGTCCGTCGGCAGGCGGCGGTTCTTCAAGTGCTGTTTCCTCACGTCACTTTGGATGATCTGGTGGACAAGGACCGAGCTGAGCTCATCTGTCTTCTATCACAATCTTCCTCAACAGACACGGACCTACAAGCGGAAAGATTCAGCGTGGCCTCATCCGTGTCCGACGATCCTGGTGCATTGGAGGAGTCAGATGAAGCAGATGATTCGGAGGACCGGCATTGGGACGAGTCAGCAAAAGACCCTGCAACCCTGGCAACCAGCGACGATATCAACGCCATTGGGCTGGCGGGCGACCGACGCCGCCGGTCATATCTGGGGATTTGCTCGGTAGGTGCGGTTCTCAAAGCATTATTCCGGCTTTGTCCAGGCGCAAAAGAGTGCATCATAGAAGACTCCAAGCTCTGGGCCCCCGTCCAACCGGACGACACTCGCCCTGCATTCCTACCCCAAGGCCTTGCCATGACTCCATCATCGGACTCACTGAGAGAATTGCGCTATATCACATTCTACTTTGACAACGTTCACGCAATCACGCCTTTCTTGCATGAGGAGTCGTTCAGAGCAAAATTCACTACTAGAGATCAACAAGGCTCCTCATGGTTGGGTCTCTGCAACATGGTCCTCACGGTGGGATCCATCGCTTCTGGCAGTGATACGGCTCACATCCACTACTATAACCAGGCACGCTCATATCTCGATCTAGATTCATTGGGCTCTGGTAACTTGGAGACGTTACAGGCGCTGTGCTTACTTGGCGGGTACTATCTGCATTACCGAAACTCCCCCAACATGGCATATTCAATCCTGGGCGCCGCTCAGCGCTTGGCCATAGCACTGGGCTTACACCGAGAGCCGCCAGTTCGAAACGAACAGCCTGACCCTGAGGCACGCGGATCCTACGCACTTCGCCTCGAGACTCGGCGTCGCACTTGGTGGAGCCTTTACTGTCTGGATACGTGGGCGAGTATGACACTAGGCCGACCGACTTGCGGTCGATGGGATACTGCCACGATGAATACATCGTTGCCCTCCACCCTCCATTCAGATGATCATTTCGCTACGTCCCTAAGGGCCAGTGTCGAGTTCTGCCACATCTGTAACCGCCTACAACATCGCTTCGCCCAATTTACCAGGATCAGCGCCCACGAAGCCAAGGCTTTGGATTACGATCTCCAGCAGTGGTATGGCTCCCTTCATCCAGTGTTCCAACATACAATAGATGCTCTACCGCGATTGGCTGTCGCGCGCGAATTCCTACGCAACAGATACTACAACGCGCGATTGCTTTTGTCGCGCTGTTTCTTGCTATATATCGCCTATGAAGATGCTACAAGGCGCCATCCTCACCCAGCAGAGGAGCAGATGGTCAGCTTGTGTCGCTCCATTGCAGAAGAGACCATCGATGCAATCGCACTCCACTGGGTTCCCAATCGCACACAAGTCTGGAATGCTGCCTGGTATCTCTTCCAAGCCTGCATGGTACCCCTGCTATCCATCGCCATGGCAAATATGTCCGATCCCGCTGCAGTTGAGCCTGCGGACGTCACAAGATGGTATGCCAGCTTGCACAAGGCCCTTGAAACGTTCTCGGAGATGAGGCCATGGATGCGGGCATCGGATCGCGCCCCAAACATCGTTGCTGTTCTGCTCCGAGCCGTGTCGCAGGCACCCGACGGATCTATTCACACACCATCCGTAACGGATGGCGCATTGAATCTCTTTGGGATGTCGGATGAGTTTCTCATCGAAATGGACTGGAGCGAGCTTCCCAATGACGAGAATATATTCCAAAATCCGTTTCCGTTGACATGAAGGCAATCCATTTCTATTAGTTTTGTGAATCACACCGAATAGAATTCAATCTATGCTCCAGCGCGCTTGTATGAACGGCGGAGGGACTGGCTGCAGTCATTGTCAGAGGATATCGACGCAAATATGATATCACTGCAGTTGTTAAGGAAAAGTATCCATTTATCGGTCCAAGTGAGCTAGCATGCTAGGTGGAGGCAATAACAACAAAGACAATGATATGGCACACCGCAACTGTAAGAAAGCCCATGGTCGTAGATATAGAGCTAACGGTTAGTGGTCGCACGACGCTGGCCATCGAGATCGTCGCATGGTATGTACATAGATACTTGAAATCGAACAACTTGGCTACACTGACTATCAGTTTTGTAATAGAACTTTTTGCATATAATTATTCTTTCCAGACATGCTAGAATGGTGAAAATTCGTTCGTATTTGCATCCTGGGGAGGTTAATATTGCCCAGATATACCGCGACTGACGGGTATGAGGATGGAATGACGTCGAGTAGATTAACAGAAGACCACTTCACACAACTAAGAATCCTCATGATGAAAGTCCGGGAGGATGCAGCACAAGATGGGACTTGGTCGCATTTTCAAGTTCTATCCTACAGCGAATTCCCGATTATCCAGGTTCGAATGTCTACCCGATGGAGTCTTGACAGCGATCGCCAACGAATATCTCGATCCAGTGGATACAGCATGTCTACCTTTATGCATCCACCGATTGAATAGGATCCTCGGAATTTCCAATTGGGACTCGCTACGAGAGCAGCGCTGAAGGCAATCTTCCTCCGGAGAGTGGGTAAAGACAGTATCCGATATCGCTTCTGCAAATATTGCACCGTCTTACATGCAGTCAAAGCACCAAAGGAAATGGGACGAAGGCAGCTCTTCCCTAGTCCCTGGTCTGAGCTGGAAGGTCGTTGGTCACGGAAGGGAAGAGAGCTCGAAGACTCTTTCGTAGGCGTTGATACGCATCTTTACGGCAGTATCTATAATCTTGACTTCCGCCATGTGGCACTTGCAAGGAAGTGGCATTATCTCGGGCCTCCTCACGGCATCCCGCTCTGCAGCCTTGCGGTTACGGAGGTGCACGCTTCCGACTACCGATTGCCCTCCATCACTACTCTGTTATCAATCGAACCCGAATATTGAGAAGTGACGATGGCCCAGGACTAGGCCTTAAAGTCCAGTGCTGGTACCTAGTCTCCCGGGAGAGCGCGAATCTTGACGAAGTCGTTTCAATATTACCCTTCCTTCCTTGGATCTGCCGCCATCTGGAATCCGAAGGCATTGGCGTGACAGCGTACCTGAAGAAGAGGGTTCAGGACTGGGGATTTCGGAGAGGTGTATCGAGCGATTTGGATGATTTTTGTTGTCTCACCTGCCGGCTCGACTACCAAATCGACACGAGAGACTGTGGCACGGATGGAAGAGCCATAGTGTTGACCAGATGGTGGGACCTTGGGGGTGGACTGGATAGAAAAGATCCTAAGTGGAAAAGGTACAGCAGATGCCTTCTTTTGGGTGAGTTAGCATTGGTGAGAGGGTCAGGTAGAGGTTCGGAGATGCTTCGAGGCTTCCGGAGAAAAGGAAGGGTCTGACGGCACCACAGAACGAAACGAGAAGTATCTGCTGGGAAAGCAGTATAGGACCAAGATGTACCAGACGCGCTCATGGCGTTGGGTGATACCGGGAGATGGATGACCTTTCAGAACAGCAGTACGTTCCCTCCGTACAGGTGTACATGGAAACAACGCTCCTATACTGGCTCTCTTCTATTGTCTTGTCTGGACGTTAAAGAACTGATTGGCTGTGCATGAATGCTTGGAGAGATTGCGACTATTTCGGGCGGAGTGGAATGTGTTTTATTCATTCTGCCTACATAGTTGAGAAGCTCACTGTCAGACGTAGAAATGACCCCTAGGCCACCAAAAGTGTGGACAGACTAATGGGGCCCCGTATAGTCGTAATCTTGATTGAACGCACACTAATCACCTCCTCCTGGCCAGATATAGTATATAGTAGACCAGGGTGGACCATTGTTCTACCACCATGGGGCTGGGGCTGTTTATCCCATACATCCAGCGGGTCCCATCGGGACTCACCATCCGAAGTTCTTCCGAAGTAACTATCCATCTTCGTGGACTGGTTAACTTGATACGCCCAGTATAAAACAAGGGAAATTAAAAGTTGCCTACTGTTATATGTCTCTTCGATTCATATGGTTCAATTTTTAATCTTCTCTTGCATGGTGTTATGTGGTAGATCTATGGACTGCCCCGAGGAAGCATAGTTGAATGCGTCTCACAGCCTGGACTCGCAGGAGCTTGAAGCAAGGTGAGAAAGATTCAGTAAGTCTGCTAAGAAATTGTTGGGAATCAATCATTTCACTCTTTGCCTGGACTGGCCCATATCGAATGAGTATAGGGCGTGTGATGCAAGCCAATACGGAGTACTCCGTCTGATCCTGCTTACCGATGACGTAGAATTAGATGATAGATCCTGAGATCCGGCGGCCACTCTGCAAACCAAATCGTATCTTGACCCTTTGCGGGTACTCCGTATACTCCGTAGGCTGCAACTTGGAGCTTCCTGCTTCCGCATCAATTTCGATACGGACACGAGAAGAAAGTGAAAACCGTTGACCGGGGGGAATGGGTGTAGATGCCCATCATTTGTCGCATCGATAGTATTATTTATTTAGATGCCTGTTTGGATTGGGTTCTTTGCAGAATCAGCTAGAGTGCTTCGTGCAGCAGGCATCCAAGCTGAACGTGGGCTTAGGCTAAATTTATCCCCACACGGAGAACTGGCTAAAAAGTCAACACGGTTCTGCGACGGGAAATGTATGATCGACATGTTCCCTGCTCCTTTCCACACGGAGGATGAATCCCTATTCGATGATACCTATGAGAGCCCGCGATCAGGTGAAACTCATCTCGTATGATCCAGTTAGTCCCTGCATCTATCGGGAACATTTCTGTAGGCGGGAAGTATCAAGCCATGTACATAAAGATCTCTCTGTTCGCACTCCTCCGTAGCATCGATCAAGTCACCAAAGTAGCCTCTTGGTACTCCTTGCGCATAAACCGTCTCCACTCAGCAATCATGAAGACTATTTCGATCCTCTCCTTGGCCGCAGCTGTTGCTGCCCAGGAGCTCTGCGAGCAATATGGCACACACTCCAGTGGCCAATACACCATCAACAACAACATGTGGGGGAAGGACTCAGGATCGGGATCTCAGTGTACCTATTTCGACGGTGTCTCGGGCGACGGCGTTGCGTGGCACACCACCTGGAATTGGTCTGGGGGCGAGAACTCGGTGAAGAGCTACCCGAACTCTGGCGTGCAGCTGGAGAAGAAGTTCGTCAGCGACATCTCGAGTATTCCCACCACCGCGAAATGGAGCTACGACAACACCGATATCAGGGCAGATGTTGCGTATGATCTGTTCACCGCCGCCGATATCAACCATGTCACCTACAGTGGCGATTATGAGCTCATGATCTGGTGCGTCATCGTGTCGTGTCGGATATCTTTGACTTTGTGATGTCTTGCTGACCGTGGATTCATTCGTAGGCTTGGTCGGTATGGAGATGTCGCACCAATCGGATCCCAGGTGGGCACCGCTGATGTGGGCGGCACGACCTGGCAAGTCTGGAATGGCATGAACGGCGACATGAACGTGTATAGCTTCGTTGCTCCGAGCCCTGTCACGTCCTTCAACACGGATATCAAAGATTTCTTCACCCACTTGACCGACAGCTATTCTTTCCCTGCAAGCTCCCAATACCTGATCAGTATGTTTCCGCACACATTGCAGTTGTCTGCCCTGGTTATATTTGCTAACAGAGCACAGACCTACAATTTGGTACTGAGCCCTTTACCGGTTCTCAGAGCACCTTGACTGTTTCGCAGTGGTCTGCTAGTGTGGCATGAGTAGGGTGCCATCTTGGGGCTTTGCTCTCACCCAGCGTGAAAACGATTGTAATATTTCAGATTACCTTCACCACTTGCTTGTGGCGTCCTGTACGCTTTCATTGTCACAATGTGTTACCAATCAAACAGAGATCTTTTTGAGAACATTCTATCTTGGCTTCTCTGCAAAGGACGTGCATTACAACTCGATGATGTGAGGCCATCACGTCATGTCCTGGAAGTGTAGGGGCGTGGGCTTAGTTTCTTTACCTGGTCTGCCTAGATAGACGTCTTTCAGGTGGGGAACTCTCACAGGGCTCGTCTTGCGAGACAAGCGTATCCCAAAATATTACTGGGGTCTTTCCGCACAACTTTCCGAAGCTCCACTTCTATCACCTCAATATCTTCATTCAAAGAGTCTCGGTAACAGACGCTTCTGGTTTGGGAATGAGGAGCATGTCTCGTATGTCGGCCTTGGCATCACTAGGAAATGTGTCGTGTTCCCAATAGACCGAGATAATCTGCGACAGTGGCGCTTCGGACCCATATGGTTACTAGGGTAGCAGCAGGACAAAGAAAACAGTGTATTTCTGCAGTATGAAGAGGAAGTTCTAAATCCACAGGTGAATATGTCGTTCATTTGACCACAAACTTCTTGCTCATGCTGTCAAAAGATATACTGTACGCGGTTCACACGACAGCACAGTGGGGGAAATTCTGAACCCGCTTTGACTAGCCAACACCATTATGGGGTACTACTGGTGTTGGGGTGATACTCGTATATGCGGCCTACACAGCGTAAGCGCTAGCCATTGACTTGCTTGGGCTTCTAGACGCAGCAGCTGAAAGGGAATATATATATTCGTACACCAGTAGCGACTACAGCAACTCATCCATCCTATCTCTCGCTCGCCTTTTCTTCGGTATCCAAACTGGTCTGCAAAATGCGCTTGATTCTTGCTTCTGTCCTTGTCGCCCTGGCTGGACACCCAGTGGCCGCATATAAAAACGTAAGTCCACTTCTACATATAACTCCCCACAAGAGCGCTTGCAAACTAATAATCCCAATTCACAATGGATAGTGGGATTTTTATCTCTTCAAACCCGGGTGCAACCCTGACAATGTTGACCTTGGCCTTTATCTGTATCATACAATTGGGACGAGGGCGCAGCCATGCACGAGGATTGACAATCAAGACTTCAATCTGACTGAGGTTGACAGTCTATCGTGGAAAAGCCCAGTAGCAGAGCGTGCTCAGTTTGATCTCTGCATGTTTGAGGATGGTGAATGCAGTATGCGAGTGGTTGATGAAGTTCGCAATCAATGGGATATCTGCCACAAATATATCGGGTGGAAGGGGTACAAGGTCGTTCCTATTGGAGCGCCCTGTGTTTGACGTAAGTGCAAAGGGACTCGAAACCAAAGGAAGTTGACAGATTGTGAAGTTGCAAGAAGTTTCAAGAATGGATATGGAAGTATGAATAATGCTTTGAAATTCTATAAGTGAAACGATGAAGAAGAAGACGATAACGCCGTTGACATGCTTTTAAAGGCGTCACAATTGTAGGACTCTGGGGATAGGTAAATCATGCACATAACTAAGCTGATACCTCCCATAGAGTTAACTGATAGCCCTGGATGTTTTGCTTGTGCAGTGTGTCTGCTTTTGTAGCAGGAACCTATTTTTCGGCCGGAGATTGATGCACCCCAAAAAAGGCCAGCGGGGAATTGACCACGCCCATCTCTTTGTTCTTCTTGTTGCCCGTGCCTTCGCTTTGCTAGAGCCTCGCTTCTAGCAGCAACTTTTAGCGGGAGCGCCTTCTTGGCCAATATGACTGGGCTAGGTGAAAAACGGACAAAACAAATCTCGGCAGTCCGCTTGGCGTCAGATCAGCGGACTTAGAATGTGCCTCGTGCTCTTATTATCCTTCTCCCTCCCTACCATACATAGCCGTCGTCACACTGCCTTGTTCTACCCATCATCTTACGGCTTACGTCTTCCTCCGAAAGATTGCTCTGAATATGGTCGGAGTTCGGCACAGCACAGGATGTCGTACCTGCATACGGTGCAAGATGAAAGTCAGTAGATCTGGACTCTGAAGTAGCAGGCGTGGAAGGGGCAGGTGTACCACTGACACCTATGTACAAACACAGTGCGATGAGACCCGACCCAAATGTCAACAATGCACCAAAGGTGCTATTGACTGCTTGGGCTACCATCGCCTCCTTGATATCCGCATCCAAAAGCTAGGGCAAGCCCAAAGAGCGGCGGGGCACCACCCAGACGCCCTCAGATAGGGACAAGGAAACAGTATATTGCACCGTTGTTGGCTCCACGCCCTACGGTTGACGAGATGTCGCACCGAGCCTTGCGTATGAGGCACTCGCCATACAAACAAAAGAATCATTCTACCGTTGGCTGATCTCTCATTACCCTCGCATCCACTCCTCATTCTCCTTCCGGGTTGACGTGGGTTGGATGGATTTCATACGAAATCAATCTCCTAATAGCACACCCGCCCTGATGTGGGCCATCCGGGCTCTAATCACCTTCCAAATGGGCACGCTACAGAAGAGCAAACAGAGTATATACTGCGCTCGCCACATGTACGGCCGAGGAATTCACCATCTTCGATCATTGTTGCAATCACCATGCGCGCTGGCAGACGAAACTCTCGCCGCTTGTGTTCTACTAGGTGGATATGAAGTCCTGGACGGCAGCTGTGTAAATTCCTGGATATCCCATACGCGCGGAATCCGCTACATTATGTGCGCTCGCGGACCTTTGGCGCATAAGTCTGGCATGGGCCGCACATTAATGATTTGCATCAGGCCATTTTTACTTTCAGAGGCATTTGTCCTAGGGAGCCCTGCTTCCTGGGAAACGATGAATGGCGATCAATAATCTGAGGCCATCCCCAGTGACAGGGGACAAAACGGGTCAGCTAGTCAATTGACGCTTATAATGGATCATACTTTCAACGAGATTGCCAGATGTCCGGGGTATTGCGTAAGCACAAAATCCATATTGTGCTCGCCCACCGATTCATCCTCTGATCTAGCTGGTTTATTAAGCGGAATTTCTAATAGTAAGGCTCGGTTACTGAAGCTGCGGGAAATGCTCAACATCGGGCACACGGGGCCAAGATCCGATATATCGCCTACATATATGAAAAGCATGACTCGACTAACTATCTTGGGGTTAAATACTGCACTGGCGCTGTTGGACCACCTGTCGAGTGTGCTCGAATCAGACTCAGAAAGAAAGCTCGCTCAACACCAGGCTAGCTTAGCTCTAGGGGTTGGGATCGAAAAAGTTCAGGATCCCTGGCGCATCTCTGCAGAGAGATATTCCATGCGTCTTATGGATGAACTCCATGATATAGGCGACGATATCACAAGCATATCTTCCACTATGCAGCCTATTGGCGACCGCTTGGATACATTTTCGCTGACTATGGGAATCGGCAGTATCCTTCAAAACCAGTCGGGGGTGTGAGCTAAGCCGCATGTACGCTCAGATCGATTGGAAGGTCATGGATAAATGTGTTGGTCAGCAAGCATACCCAGCCTGTTATAAAATATTACATATGCACTTTTTGCTGCTAACCTTGGGGTAATTGCAGCAGTGTGACCGGAGTGATCAATCGCAGCCCACCCGAGGGTACCCCCTCGTCGTAGGGCCATATAGAAGCCTCGATAGGGGGCCACGGACAGCCTCTTTGCATGGCTGAGCCACCTTAGCCAACTGTGAGGTGGACTGTGAAGTAAATGGAACGTCACAGCACAGTAGAATACACCTTGTACACTTTACAATGGGTTTCCTTTATCCCCTTATCACGGCTGTATGGCCCCGCAGCTGGGTAAACTTCCATAACAGTGTATTTGGGGGGTGGTGTAAGACAATGGAATGAAGTTACTATTGCTGAGGCAGCCTTATAAATACTGGAAACGAAAGCAAATGACTGGCAGTGTATCCAGACGGCAGTAGATACTAGACTTACGTGGGTTTGAGGAGCAGAGAAGGCCGTCCAAACAATGTCCAGCAGTTTTCTCACACCCCACGTCACTTAGTTATCTAATAACGATTTGCATGGCTAGGGAAGCTTAGTCTACGACCCGCTGCTCCTGCGCCTAATCACCTATACCCAGGCCTTCGTCTGCCGAAAATGATTTACGGCGCCAAGTTAGCGAAGATCATATTTCTTTCCGGATTCAGGTGTCCAGCGGGAACACAAATCTGCTAGCTACTGCCTGTCTATGTCCCTAAAGCCTTGCCAAACTCTTGTAGCTAGTACACTCGCTTGTGAACTACCCTCCAAACTTCAAAATAATCCAAAACCGCCGACAGCTCATGGCCTTCAGTCGTCTCAAACACCAAATTCAGTCCTCTATTCTCGCTCACGTCGACGTTCTTCAGTTCAGGACTCGCTCTGTTCGAAAATTTGCCCCCACTGTAGTATTCCGGAAGCATCGTAGCCGTAGTATCTTCGTCCCGTAGCTTCACCTGCACATCACACCATGGCTTATAATTATGGATCCCTAGGACAACAGAAAATATATCCCCGGAGGAAGATTTGAAGCGGAGCATTCCGGACGTTCCGCTGCCCCCCATGGACAAAATATGCTGGCCATTGTCCTCAGTCCAGGTGCCTCCCTTGGCGTAGTGCCAGCACGCTTTTTCGACAATGGTGAGTGTATCGCCAGTGGTATTGCGGACAGTAAGGTGGATCCTGTAGGCCATTGTAATGCTGCAAGTGTCAGAGTCCCCTTTATACAAGCGTGAAGTGCCGAGTATATACTCACAGAAGACCAATGTCACTGATGTGGTAGAAGCTGGGTAGTATAGCTATGGACCTGGTATTGTTTGACCTCTTCTGTGGATCTACCAGACGTGACGTCTATGCCTTTGGGTTGTTTACTTTATATAACTGGATTGTGGCACGGCGGGCCATTCCCTTGCTCTCGGCTATTATTGTCAGTTATGTGTTGTTTGCTTCTTAGGACACCACCAACCAGCGAGGCGTACTTAGTTCAGCCAATAATATGCAAGACTTGAAATGAACCCTACCTGTGCACAGTCAATCTTTGAATGCAACCCGAGCAAACAGATCACTACCACACGCTATCACCCCTTGTCACAGTGTTCCTCGGAACTAGGACTTGCATTAGAACGCTGGGACAGAGCTGAACTCTTGAAGTGGCCAGCTGAAACCCAATTTATCCCATCTGATTTGTGCAGTAGCAAATTTAACACAAGCTAGTAAACAAAGAATTAGCTGCTTCACTCATGGATAACCACAGAGGTGGGGGTTAAAGGCTTGCCAAACTGCCTGACCAAGTTTCCCTGTTAATAGAACAGATCTGTGCCCGAACTAGAGTGATCGGTCTAGACTTCATGTTCAAAGTACCACAGCTGGGTAACAGAGAGGCAAATCACTAGTAATCCCAGTCCACTTAACTGGGGTCGCTTTCTTGATTTGTACATGGGATTTCGGAAATATGAAAGCCAGCAGACTTGATGTACGGGAGCATGCATATCAGCAACTAGACAGACATTACAGAGCAGATGACCCAATACGCTACGCCACCACCAGCTTCATGAGCTGACGCAGGAAGTTTCTCAGCTCGCCTCCTTAGAATTGAGAGATATTCGACGGTATTCTTAGTGGTCTGGGAGATTTCCGGAAATACCGGAGGCCGAAGCGTGTCTTTCATGCTGAACAGCGAGGACGCAGTCACCGCCATGGTTTTCCCTATCAAGGCTGCGGTAAAGACGAGTAGCATAGTCAAATGACCCTGGCGACGCAAGGAAACATCATTTCCGTCGCCATAATGTCGACCCCGTAGATGTCTGTATGTTAGGAGGCCGATACCACCTCACCCGCTAGCTATCCCGCCAGGACACTACACCCATCAGCTTCTACAGGACCACAACATGTCCGTCCTTTCCGGCAGCCTTGTGTTTATAGGGTGGTCGGTGAGAAACCACCGTTGTCGATATTGAAATGTCACTATTATCGTTTTTCTCGCTGCAGCTTTAGTGATACCCCAGGATACAGTACTACATCCATGGGTCGGTCCTAAGATTGACCATAAAGTTTCCATAATATGGTATAAATTCGAGCCAGTCATAATCCAAAATGAAGGGACGCATCACAAACAGCATGGGAAACACCCAGACATAGTGAATGCGTGAATTTAGTCGGGTCGACATTCCTGTACCCCTTACCCGAAGTTCGGAGCGCATTTCCATGAGCTAGAGTCCGACAGGTGTCTTCTGGCAACACCATTCAACGTTCAATAATTGCAATGACCATGACATCCTCCAGCAAGATTTAATGAGTGGGTTCCGGAGTCGGCGCTGTCAGCCCGGACATCGGAGCAGCCTGGGTAATTTGGGTAGCCTTTGCAACCCCTGTCTGTTGTGGCTCTAGTCCACCCACCAGTGGGACTAGACTGACAGGCGGCAAATACCATGATCGATGGCATGAAGTCCATCGGGGATCAATCTGCGTCATAACATCTGGTATCTCCATCCAAGGGAGATAGTCGTCGCGAATCATGGTACAACCACCACCTCCCAGAACACACTGCGACCCCCCAAGATACTGCTCCCATGGGATGAGGGACATCGTGTAATTCCCGACCTGATGCGGTTGAAACTCAGCAAAGTTAAAGGGATATGCTGTTCCAATCCTTGGATATCTCGCGTTGGTGTGGTGACGGTACGATGTGACTGACCCAGGATCGACTGAAATAATGACATCTTTGTGATCGTCGCCGCAGGCACCATTGGGATGGGAACGTGAATTACCCCGGGCGTAAATGCTTGTGAAAGAGACGTAAACGGTTGGCGAGACGAAGGTGTTCCCGTTGACAATGGCAGTATTAGGCCCGTCTGCTGTCGGAGTGGCAGGAACAGTGCTTCCGTTTTGCAGACAGAGGTCACCGCTGACGGTACTCACAGGCCAGTAAAAGAGGGTTGCTGTATCTGGGAGATAATGGCAATTGTTGCATGCATCGGCGGTCGTAGTGGTACGCTTCGTGGATGGACACCTTCCCGGTCGAATAGGACTCTTGGTATCTCCAGGAATCTCCGTCGTGATGGAGGAATAATAAGCTTCCTGTAGACTATTGTAGGTCTGCCAGATGGGGGTGCAATCTCGTGTATTCAGTTTGCACTTTGGAGTGGGTGAAGGCGACCGATAGACTAATGTAGTGCTGGTCTCGGTGGCCATGAATGAGCTGCAAGGCCCAGTGCCAGGCCAAAACTCCGTTATAGATTCTCGAGGGCCTAGTGCGCGTGGAACCCCATCACAGAGAGTGGTGACTGGACCAGTATGAGTGTCATGAAGGCCTTCGCCACGGATATTGGTGTTACAAGCTCCGGTGCTGGTGATAGAAGAGGGGAACGAGGTGGATGTGGATGTGGCACCCAGAGATTCTAGTCCTCTGGCGCGCTCGTCGAATTGGACCCATGCGGCATTGCAAGAGACTGCAGAGGCCTTCGGGCCGGTGGTAGGGCCATAGAAATAGTCGGTTGACGTTGGCCAGAAAATACTAGTGCCACATATCTCTAACCATTGGCTACTGGTCGATGTAGTGCCGCATGTATCCAAGTCGGTGGACTGTTGGATACTCGTGCTGGCATCCTGGTTTGGGATGGCTGCAACCGTGGTTAAGGTCTGCGCTGAGGGGCAATTGGAAGGAAAATACCGGGTTTGGCAGCAGCGCCCACCAAAAGAAGTAGTGTTATTGCTCGCATAGTTATACTGTCGAGGTGATAACTGGATTGAATTGGAGGCGCGAAATGAATGAGAATGTGTACTTCCGGCGCCATTCCACTATATATCCAGGCTGAGTGCCCCACCTCTTGTCCCCGAAATAAAAGGCTACATTAAGCGACCAATGCCCATTTGCTTTGTTTCAAGTAAGCTACGCAAACCTGCAGATGTCCTATGCTATGTCACCCTAGATGTTGTTTGTTTGCCAACGTTGCAAACCTAGGTTGATTATACGTACTAAAAATATATCACTCTACCATACCCAGGCCTACTAGGTAGCTTCTGGTCGCTGGGAAAACCTCTGCCAAGGCTCATAGACAAGCTCCAAACCAATGACCCTTGAAAGGATGATAATCCTCACGTCCTCATGATACTATCTCCCGTCACATCAAGATCGTCCCGCATCATAAGATCTTTCTTAAGCAGTGAGCATTCATCCTCATAAGGTAGATGCTAGAATAACTTATATTCTGAATTCGAGTAAGCCCGTAGGATCCATTGCAACACATATCCATTTTCAATGTATTGAGAACACACAAATTATCAAGATTGATATTGTTGTTGCACTACTGGTTACTGACGCATAGTGGTGGTTGTCCAGACATAGCGGTCCGCACCCACTCCACTGCCCCAAAAACCGCAAGGGTGACAGGGCTCTAGTCCCCGTAGGGACTACCCGAGTAGACTTGAATCTACCGGACATCCATACGCCCCCAATTGCTCTATCGTTGATGTTCCGCCCTGCTCCTCCGCCCTGGGTGTGTTGCTCAAAGCTAGCACCGTCCGCTTGAATTCTACAAAGCTCTTTTGACACATAGTCAACTTTGTAATATAGTACCCAAGCTGTCCGATCCTATAACGCTGCATACCAGGCGCTAATTGCCTTCTGTATAGCCCCGTTTTCTTCAACTTTTTCGATCTTGGTTCCAGAACTGTTCATTTCGTGCACTGAGGGACTATCAGATGCTCATACTCAGTCGAACATCATATAATCAAGGGTTTCCTTATAGAATCAAGTTGATTGGCAGAATTCATATGCTAAATAGTATCGACTTTTCATCTTCCTCTGAATCCCAAAAAGCACGAGAATTTATGGTGACACCCCACTGCCACCCCGAGATATTCTGCAAGAGATTTGGTCGTCACTCCAAGATTAAGAAATTTGCGTAATGTCGCTTAGGCCCGAAGGCTTAGGGGACATGACCAAATTTGGTGAACACTCCTGCAAGGGGTGTTGCTCCCGTCTATGACTGCATAATACCCAGCATCGCAATAGTGAAGCACACCAGCAATAAACAAAGCGACTTTACCCTGATTCTGCTTTGGCTTTAGATTTATACCTGGGTGCGTGCTTGTGACGGCTCAAACACACCCAACTTAGTCCTAAGCAGCCCGTTTTGAATGCCAGCCATCAACTACAGTAAAGCTTGCTCATAATTGATGGTGGTATTTACTTGCGTTTGGATACCGTAAGCCTATTAACAAAGAAGACTCATTCCACATCAGGCTCGCCCTAAGCATGGCAGGACCAATCCATAACATTGTACTAAGGCGACCAACCAAGGAGATTGTCTGCATGCCCTCCCTTACGGATATGGGGGGCCCATAAGTAAAACCTGGCGGGCATGGATAATCGACCTGCACTTGCACTTGCGGCCGCACCCGCACCTTGTTTGACCCCGTTGCCCTAGGACTAAGAGTGGTGCATCTATTTTCAGGATTCGAGGCAAGCATCTGCCGAAGCATGTGTATAGGATAAAAGGGCAGAGCAACCCGTAACATGATTTAGACGCACCGCAGCACTACCCTTCTAACCACTGTGCGATGAGCAATAAATCGCACGATTTCATCCCCAATCTTACCGGCAAAGTTACCATCGTAACAGGTAGGCACACAGGACCGTATGTCACTTCCCCTATGTCGATTAATTATGTTCTCGCCCAGCTAGGGACGAGTTTCTCATTTCTTCAACCCCCGACAGCGGCTTCGGCACCAGCATCGAACTTGCGAAACGTGGCGCCCCGGTGCATATTGCCAGTCGGTCAGCCTCGAAGTTCAAGGCTGCGGAGTGGGATATCCTCTACGAGTCATAGAAAAATTATACATTGATATTTGTGTAGTATATATTATATAAATATATATTCAATTATTTAAATATCCCAGATGCAAATGTGCGGTATCTGGTGTTGGACTTGGCCGGTTTGAATAATGTACAGGATGTGGCAATGATGTTGGCTCAGTGAGTTGTATTATTAGCGACTTTTGGTGTGTGTGAATGTTGTTTCTGATGCTAAACGGTGTAGGCAGGGGTCAAGTCTTCATTAACTTGTGTGTAGGGCTCTTCTCCCTCCTCAGGCATTGCTTACTCATCGTGGCGCTCCAGAAGACGGTAGACATGGCCGAAAAGGGAAGCGTGCGTATTGTGAATGTGTCCAGCAAGGCCCTTGGTATGCGCGCGTGGAGGTTGTCGTGACCAATGCATCCGATCTTACTACACTTGCTATAAGTACATGGGCACTTCGCCTCAGCCCTCTGCGCTGATCCCTCCGAACTGTTCCTTAAGATCATCGATTAATATAGATAGTGGCTAGGAAGTTGAAACCAGATCATCCATCGAGTGACTTATGTGGGAGTGATCGTCGGGCTCTTGCCGGGGATGAGAGCCCCTACCTACAGATCCCCGTGGGCAGAAACAGCCTTGCCCGGCTACGCGGGGAGCTACGGCAATTCGGCTTGCTCACATATTGAACAGTGGTTCAAGTCCTGATGGATATGAGCTCCCCGATGAGGAGTTTCTGCACGGATAGACGACGAGAACTGCCTACTAATAGCATAGCCCAGTAGTTACCGGTCGTATTCTGGGCCCTAATTCTGAGCCTATAAGGTGCATGAGCAGGCGGATGGCGGTGGAGTAATGGAAAGTCGAATTCGACCTAGAATAAGGTACCTACTAGGGGGCCGACCGCCAGAGTACGCGCAACTTACTCGACAAAAACCAATTCACACTATACTAGGGCATTGTTTACTTTCCCACGCCTGGGGTAATGGGGTTAAGATGTCGACCGGCACTGCCTCACCAGGCGCTTTTCGCTGTTCAGGATTTCGTGAAGGTCAATGGTCAATTGAGGAGGCTGAAACATTTGTTATGAGATTTCGGAAATTCACTCGTGGATAATCCCAGCATTCTTACGTCACGGACTGAATCATGGAGTATGCCTTGTCTGGGGGCCGTCCAGAACTCCGGATTGTATACTCCGTAGGTGCACAGCACGAGGTATAAAGCTGTCGTTGACATCCCCTTTCATTCAGTCAATCAGACAAGCAGTGCCAGCCGGCCTTGATTCCTGACATATCAGACGGACACCCATCTAAAATGATCCCCTTCAAACAAATCCAGCTCCTCACTGCCCTGGTCGTCATAGCACCTAGTGTGCTTGCCGACTGCACTTTATCGCTCGGTTATACCCGAACCCAGGTATAACCCCTCGAGAACAAGCTTACCTACTCTACCTTCTTACAATTGTTTTCAATAACTCTAACCATGCATCTCCGATATAGAACCCCGTCGGTGGAGGCGATAACACTTACACTTGTACCGCATCGCTGGATTATGGCGATGGCCGGATGGACACTCTAGACACGGAATGTAACCGTGTTACTAGGGGTTCCTGCTACAACTCTCAGCTTCAGTGGAGGATTTGGTACGTAGCTTGGTATCCTCCTTGGAACATTACAACTTCATAACCCATAACAAACTCTCCGGGCAAAAATTAACTGTGATATAGTGTCACAACCAACTCGGACTTATCTGACGGATACGTTGACTATAGCGCTGAGCACCGCGACTTTAACGAGGATGGATGCACAAAGGACAAGTGGGCTACTATTTCAGGGGATGGTGCTACAACCAAGTGCACTTTCCCCTGTTAGAGTTGGAAGGAAGTCTGCGTGAGGCATCTTATAGTAGGAAATGCGAGGAAAACGTTGAAGCATTTAGATCTATTTTCAATTCAGCATGAGCAACGACCGGACTCATATGCTGTCTTGAGCCGATAGTAGGTGCTTTTTTGTCTGTCAGTCGGGCCAATAGTATGGGCATTATATTAGATGTGAAAATGCCCTGCTTCGGAAGGAGCAGGGGATAGTTGTGTCTAAATAGATTGTGCCTTTTCTCAGGTGACCTTAACAGTCGGTTCTCATGGCGACTGCCGCCGTGTGGATGTAGCCAATGAGCATGCCGAAGCAGCTGCTGGATACAGTGGCATCTAGTTGCGTCAAAATGTTCTATCTTTGTCAAGGAGGGCCTTCGAGAATCGCCACTCCTTTCGCCGGACTGTTTCCCTCCCTTTGCGGACCCACTGACAATTAAACCGAGAGGGTGGGGTATTCTTTCGCGATGTACTCCGAAAGACCGATGGGAAGGACAGGAGGGCGGTAGCGAGCCATAGCGAGGAATGGGGAGCCTCCGCTTTTGGAGGATTAAGGAGGGTTTCTTTAGGTGTTGTATTGTGGCAATTGCAAGCATGCATTACAAGTCTTGATACCAAATATTTAAAAGTCTTCAGGTTCGGCCGGTGGCTTTTTCATATTTCAGGTTCCATTATCTCACTCCGGCAAGATCTTGCATCTCAGCAGTAGATCATGACGAACTATGGGGTCATTTTTGTACCCAGTGCCAGGGACGACCCTTGTGAAAGTAGAGCAGAGTGGAGAGTAAAAAGGAACTATGTCAAAACCTTTCGTTGATTGGAAGAGTGGGCCTACTTAGCTAGCTCCTGGAGACCTCCTAATGGGGCTCCTATACTACTATTGGAGAAGCCGATCCCGCCAAATGAAACTGTGGGTCAAATAGTCGCTATACAAGATCTCCCCAACAACCCCACTATACTCGTATTTGCAGTTCCAGCGTGTTTTGTCTCAATTCAGCCGGGGTAGCACGTATAGGGAGAATTCGCCCTCATTTAGCGAGGTTTCTGTGACCCTGTTGCAAATGGGGAGTGGAGGAAATCCACTCTACAGCAGGAAGTATTACTTAGTGTTCGTGAGCAGAAGAGACAGAGCGCGGAGTTACTGATTACTGGAAGCCTCTATGTACTTGGAACATACAATTGCAAGAAATTTTCTGGGACGATTTACCAGCGAATTGGTTCGGACCTATTCCGTACCTTAGAGATAGATCCCCCGCCGATGATTTATGGAACAGTTCATAAGGGTGATCATGATGTCAAAGTGGGTACCAGATCAACAACAGAGTGGATAAGGGAACAGATCATGTTAATCAGGGAAAGAGATCGTGTGCTTTGTCCACGTAAGATTTTAAAAGGGGACAGACAAGTTCAGATCTCATGGTTCTTCTTCAAGGCTTTTCGGACTACAATGGACAAGGATGAGCAATCCTCACCCTTTACTATTCTCTCAGAGCGACACAAAAAATGGACCATCACAATCACTTCCCTGGTGACATTTGTGTCTCCAGTCTCGGCAAACATCTATTATCCGGCTCTTAATGAAATGGCACGCGAGCTCCATGTCTCCTCATCAGACATCAATTTAACTATCACAGCCTTCATGGTAGGCTACTAGTGACGTGCGAATCTATTCAGACCTTGAGTCTAACCGCTGGTTTCATAGGTTGTGCAAGGTCTAGGCCCCTTTTTCGTGGCTAATTTGTCAGATACGTATGGTCGTCGCGCAACATCGATTGCCTCTCTCCTTGTCTATCTGGCTGTGAACATTGGTCTAGCTCTACAAACCAGCTACCCTGCCCTGATGACCCTCCGGTGTTTGCAAAGCTTTGGCAGTAGTACAGCTTCGATTATCTGTACTTCTGTGGCAGCGGACTTGGTACCACGAGCCGAACGCGGACGGTATATGATATACTCGACGCTAGGTGTGACAGTTGGTCCTGCTGTTGGACCTATCATAGGTGGTATTCTGACGCAGTTTCTGGACTGGCGTAGCACCTTCTGGTTCCTTGCCATTTTTGCAGGAATTATGGCAACTTTGATGCTTGTGTTTGTACCAGAGACCTGTCGTGCTGTGGTGGGAAATGGGTCCATTCCACCTCCTCGTTGGAACATCCCTCTCATTCAATGCTTTCGTCGCAAAGAAGACGTCAGTGAACATGAAAACCGCCCTGAAACCGGCAAGCGGCCAGCTCCAACTCATCGACCAACCCCTTTGGACACCATCAAAGTGGCAATGGAGCGAGAAACTGCCCTCATTATATTTTCCACAACTCTGCTATACTGCGGATACACGGCCGTGCTGAGCACTCTTCCATCCCAACTGGAGCAAAAGTATAACTTCAATGCGTTGCAAGTTGGATTGTGCTATATCCCGTACGGAATAGGAAGTCTCTCATCCCGATGGACAATCGGAACACTCGTCGACTGGAACTTTCGACGCTTTGCAAAAAAGCAGGGAGTGGATATTGTTGAAAACCGTCAGGCGCCGCTAGATTTGATACCAGTTGAGAAGGCACGGTTACAAATCGCCATACCGTTGACATACTGCGCTTCTATAGTCATCGCGGGTTACGGATGGGTGATGAATTTTAAAACTAACCTCGCTGGGCCCCTTATTATGCTCTTCTTTGTGTCCAATTTGGTTGCCGGAGTATCGAGTGTATTGTCCACCTTACTGATTGACTTGCACGCCCATCGACCAGCTACCGTCAACACGGCAAGAAATCTATTTCGATGCTTGGCTGGGGCAGGTGCCGTGGCCGGAGCTGTTCCGTTGATCAATGTTATTGGGATTGGGTGGTTTGGAATGATGATTGCCTTTATTTGGGTTCTGTTTAGCCCAGTGGCGGTGGTTGTATATATATGGGGGCATGGTTACCGCCAGCGGAAGAATGCATACCGCAAACAAGTTCAATCATAATAGACGGCAAACTTGATCACCTTTTCTACCTTTGTCCCATCTGTGATCGCTGTGGTTTTCCCAGTTGGGACATATTTATCCTATCCTACTAATACCCTACTATCTAACTAATATATAAGAGACTACAGATTAGTCAAGATATATTTTGAATATACAGGAAAAGCCATACTTGCTAGAGGTGCTCCGCGGTAATCAGCCAGTTGCTATTTCAATCAATTTGTTGCCAAATTCACCACCGACAGCGCGAGCTTTTTGATAGTAAAACTTGGGTATTGGCAGGAAATTTTCTAGTATATTGTTGAACTCAATGACTTTGGAACCAGCCCGGCATAGAAGACGTTCGAACTAAGTAGAAGGGAGGTCAGGGATGTGGAATGTTTCTTGTAAACATGCGTATCCCTGAGGATTGGAACAGCCGGGATCGAGAAGTATGTCCGCGATAACGAATCGGCTACCAGGACAGAGTACTCTTGCAATTTCTCCAATAGCAGCGCCTCTGTCATGCATGTGACACAAAGATTCGATGGCATAGGCGCCCTCATAGGAGGTATCTGGAAATAGCAGCTCCATGGCATTGGCAAGCTGAAATGAAACTTGCTTGGAGGGTATGCTCCGAGCCTGGGCCAGTTCAATCTCGTGGTCGCTGACACTAATCGCAGTGATTTGGGCATTATAGGCCTCGGCGATTTGCACAGTGGCCTTTCCCGTACCGCACCCAATGTCAAGAATCCGCTGTGTTGAGGTGAGAGAAACGCGATTTTCCACCTCAAGAGTCAATCAGTTGGTGGTCACTTCTATACTTTCTTCCTTGTTGTCGCAATCTCAATAGCCAACATGGATGTAGCCTCCCATCATGTCAGTGAAGAAGTCGGTGAATTGGTCGTATATGTTGCCAACCGTTGCGGGGTTTAAATAGCCATGGTTATCGGGTTAAGATGAGGTATAAACTCACTAAGGAGAAATTGTAACCCAGTCTTCTGTATCAAGGTAGTGACTGATCTAGGGTAAACGGCGGGTGAGGGTTGTGGGTTACTTATATAGGTCATATGTAAGTGGGGTATTCTAGCCTTCGAAGGTCAAGTTGTCATAAGTCTTCAGACCTGTTGAAGGGCCAGCGGTGGTTAAATAAGTCTAGCTGTTTGGTTCGGCATAAGTTAGAAGGAATTGAAGCATAGTGCACTCTAGTAGTGTAAGGAGAAGTGACTCCACGTATTTTTCCGTCTACGGGCTAAATAGGTAGGAAACCATAGCCTCCTTCGTTATATCTAGTGGAACATGTAGTGGGATGTGTAGATTATCCTAACTTTAAGCAAGCCAGCTGTGGATATTGTTATTTCTTTTATTTCCTGATGGGATATAGCCACTTTATATAGTGGTGAGTAAAGGATACAGGCACCTAGTCTGACAGAATATATCGATATATTATCTAGGCATCCTGCTTTGGACACAGTACGCAGCATTAAGACCTTAGCTACCTATCCCCTAGGCCCAAGTTCGCCCAATCTCCACTCATTTTCTCGCCTGCTAATTCATTGATATTTAATGTTCCCTCCCTTGTGCTCCTGCCGTCTCATATATATCCTAAAGAAACTAGTTCACCCTTCTAGCGCTCTGTTATTTAAAGAAAACCTAATGATAAAAAATATATATATATATATATATATATATATATTAAATCTTTAGAGATAAAGCAAAAACTTTATTTTCTTCTTCTTCGCTTGACGAAGTAGACAATAGAGCTTTGTATACGGGATTTATTCCGAATACAAAAAGATTGATTTCCAATTAATCTGATATCCGTTTTGTATATTAAGCCCTCAAGTTTTAAGATATGATAATAATTAACCTTCCTCCGAGCCACAACAGAAATAGCCCTGTTTCTTTTGATGCCGACAAGGTAGATCCTAGTTATTACTGCCTCGGAAAGCATTGTGCCCCTTCAGTCAGCGACCAGATGAACACAACGGTAGATTGTCTGACTTTAGGGATATATTCGAGACCTTTCCTCACCCTCCGAAGAAATACATTACTGCTCCACAGGCGGAGACATTCCATTCCTATATAACGACAAGCGACTGACATCTTTCACCCTGATCGGCCGATTAGCACGGCGGTAGGTGCTAAGAATATCATCATCCGACTCCTCATGGCTGCAACGGATTGTAGATGTACTTCGGTTCTCATGCTCATTGTTCCCTAGCTGCTCGGTCGAGAGGCGGATTTCAGAGTCCATAAAGCAATTTCTATCCATTGTTCTCCCATTTGCATCCGAGGCGAACATAGTGTCCAGATAATGCTGGTTGAGCATATGACCGCTGGCGTTCTGCACGAAGATCTGGCCCATGTACCGGTTCTTGATAGAAGCGAAGTGGAGCACTCCAAATTGGCTCACAAAGTCGCCACTGTTCGCATAGTGTTCGATATGCCGAATGGCCTTGTTCTTGGCAAGGGAACCTCCTCGGGACTTAGAGGATCTGGGCCGCGACACCCGAGTATACGGGTTATTAAAGTGATTTGCCGCACTAGCAAACGTGTATACTTCGAGTTGATCTAGCAGATCCTGCGGTAGTTCGTCGAGAAGCCAGTCGATAATTAGCCCACCTTCGATGCCTCCCTGGCTGTGTAGAATAAGGACCACTTTCTTATACTTGGCATTTAGAAGCGCTTGTTTGATCAGTGGATAAGTATTCCGAACATCTTCTACTGCATAGGTGAAGTTGCGCTCGATCAAACACTGTACTAAATCAAACACGATTCCCCAGCTGCCGTGTGAGATGTATTAGTTTGAGAGGGGCCCACGTATGTTAGCCGTAGGGAGCTCACGTTGGATTATGCACTCCAACGACCGTTCGACCGAAAGCATTAGCAAGTCGATCGACGTTATCTTGGAGCCAGGCTTTCCTATCCGAACATTTATTAGTTAGCTATCTCTCTACAGTATGGTCTTGGGTTGTATTTTTAGGTGGGAGAGTGGTGATTAACGTCAATACATCGAACTTACCCAGCAGCAACCCCATTAATAAACAACCAGTATTCATCTTTAGGAGCCGAGGGAGGTATGGCCGTTCGGGAGACCAAAAGCCTTTCCTTACCGTTCAGGTAGCTGCAGACCATAAAATTTACCAGCATGACTCCCATGAGATAGACAGCAAATGTTATAATTGGCAACATAAAACAAAAAATGAGGGAGGTTATGAACCCGAGCTGGCCGATAACAAGTATTATGTGAACGAACAGTATAGTACGGTTCTCCCTGGTGCTCCTGAGCTCCTCTCGGCCATTTGGCCGCAATGGCTTCAGCGGGAGGAGAATCCCAGGTATATACCGAATGCAGCGAAGAACGAGGAGAAAATCATCCAACAGAAGGCTTATTGGAGAAGAGGTATAGGGAAGTGGTAAATTCTCAAACATGGTGTATAAACTGTATTTATGTAAGAGGCTTAGCAATTGTAGTGTGGGTGCGTCCCTGCCTGATAGTGGAAAGTAAAATTTGTTCAACAAGGTACCCACTTGTGCAAGAAACAGGGAAATATACTCCAGATCAGTGATATAAAGTCTTAGGTGAGAGACAACCTGCAGCTACTTTCATTTTATCTAAACGTGAGTTGCAGGTCACAACCAGGAATTTATTCGCCTAGTTCTCCCGTCAGTGTCTCGATACACAGGGATGGTACGCGGTGTACCAGAAAACGCAGAGATCTAGACATGTCCAGCAGATGTAGTACCAAAAAGCATCCATTGTGGAATACATTGTATGAGAAGCTGAGATCATAAGGTTTATTATAGCCATGGCTGGCATATGCAAAACGGGAGAAGTAGAAATCATTCTACTATGTTACTGTGGAAAACCACTAATGATATTCCATATATAGGGTGAGCCATTAAGCTTTACATATAAGGTAGTCTAGATTTACTCATAGAATGTAAAGGAGCTACCTGCCTGGGTGGATGGCCTGTTAGCTAGGTGATAATTGAGAACGAGATAGTGAGGATCATATGATGATCGGCCTATAAGTTCAGAGGGTAAGAGCTTATGTTATTACCTCAATAGAACCATGGCTTGTTATCCTAGCTAGATGAAAGCGGAAATATGGTATAGAGTCTTTTAACTTGCAATTTCGGCACCAGTCCTGCTTAAATTCCAGAACTTTAAAATTTTGATGCTTGTCCGTTATTGGTTTAGTGAGCGATATTGGACAGCTAAATAGACAGTCTGGAAAATTTGCTGGAACACTTATGAAGTGGGGGCTATTCTCGTGACATGATTATGAGCTGATGATCTCATTATATTGGCGATATCCTTAAGTTTTGCCAATTTACCGTGGTATGTGTAATTAACTGACTCGCACAGTTCTGGGTCTAGATCAATATATACGGAGGAATTCAAATTTTACTGACCTTTGTCCAAATACGACTGAGGAAGGAGCTGCCAAATAGAGCCCCCTGGGAAAACCAAAGAGATGCTATTTAAGATGTTGCTCGTCTTCCCTACTACTGATAGTCTCGGGACCAGACCTGCTCTTCTTCTAGGCTTACCTGTGGCTGGTTTTTCCAATACTTTTATGTAAAGCCCTCCATACTCTGAAGCAATGGAGCCACCCAATTTCCAGTCAACTTTCCTACAGCGCTTCTTTATCAAGATTTTCCACTTCATTAATAGATACGTACCGTGGCACAGACTTCCAGGCTCTCTTGGCGCGCTCAACCTCGACTTCCTGCGCATCGAGCTGCGTGCTTACAACCTCCATGATGGGTATTCGTCCGGCGACGCGCAGGGAAACACAGCTAATCATCCATTGGAGGATGAGCGATTTATCAGTGCAAGGAACTCGGATGGCAAGTTTAACTCTATTGAACTACCACTTATGGGTTGCGCAGGCATGCGTTTTGGACGGAATTTTCTGAGAGAATACACCACAAGGCCGAACAAGGAGCTTTGGAACCCGAATCCTAGAGTGGTCAGTGAGCGGTTCATGGCAAGGAAGTCCAGAGGCTACATTCCAGCAACAAGTCTCAACTTGCTTGCTGTAGCGTGGATCCAATTCCAGATACATGACTGATTTCAACATGAAAGCGTGAGTATTGAAGTCCTTAGTTCTGATGCTGTTGTAATTTGTGCTTTAGTACTGCGAATTATGCTGATAATTTTCGCAACCAGAGCGAGGAAATCCATGATATCCCACTTCCATCAGGAGATACATGGCCCTATGGTCGCATGATTCTTCAACGAACGAAGCCTGATGATACACTAGACGAATTTGACATTAAGTGCCCGGGCTACAAGAATCAAAACACAGCGTGGTGGGACGGCTCGCAAATTTATGGCTCAAGCGAGGCGACCACCCAGAGTCTGCGCACCAAAGACCAGGATGGGAAGTTGTCGCTGTCTAGAAGTGGCATGGTGACATTCCTTCCCCGTGACAACGCTGGGAATCCACAGACAGAGTTCAACAATAACTGGTGGACTGGTATGGAAATGCTACATACACTTTTTGCGATGGAGCATAATGCCATCTGCGACATGCTGCGCACTGCATATCCTGACTGGACTGGGTAAGCTGACACAACATTTTGAAAGAAATGAAACAGAGGTCTTACCAGAAAACAGTGATCAAATCTTCGACAAGGCTCCGAGGTCGCCTTGTCAACTGTGCGCTGATGGCCAAGATACACACTGTTGAATGGACCCCCGCTATCTTAGCTCATCCAGCTCTTGAGATCGGCATGAATGCGAACTGGTGGGGGATTGCTGGGGAGACGCTAACGAAGATGGTGGGCCGAATCTCGAAAACTAGTGAAACAATCAGCGGTATTCCTGGCTCCGGTGTTAACCACTTTGGTATTCCATATTCTCTGACAGAAGAATTTGTCTCCGTCTACAGAATGCATCCGCTAATTCCCGGTAAGCATCGATGGTGCTCCTGTTTGATATATTCACAACATATATTTACTGACTAATGTGCCAGATGAGATTGCTTTTTTCAGTGCTACAGACGGCCGGCATAAGTCAACTATCCCCGTTGTAGACACGATCTTCAGCGGGGCTCAGAGGCCCTTTCACCAGGGTATCTCGTTTGCTGAAAGTTTTTACTCATTCGGCATTAATTACCCAGGGGCCATTACTAGTAATAACTACCCTGAGTTTATGCGCCACCTATCCACGCCAGACGGCCAGCATCGGGACCTGGGCACTGTAGATATTTTCCGTGATCGCGAGCGTGGTGTGCCCCGCTACAATCAGTTCCGACGGCTCCTGCGCATGTCAGTCCCGAAAATCTTCGAGGAGCTTACCGGTAGTAACAAGGAGCTCGCTCAAGAGCTACGTGAGGTGTATGGAAACATTGAGCTAGTTGATACACTCATAGGCTCACACAGTGAACCAATTCCCAAAGGCTTTGGATTCAGTGAGACGGCGTTCCGCATATTTATTCTCATGGCTAGCAGGCGGTTGAACAGCGACCGCTTTATTGCAGGTCAATGGGACACAAATACATACACTGAAGAAGGGTTTCACTGGGTGCAGAATACTGGCATGAAGGATGTGCTGTTGCGGCATTTCCCAGAGCTGGAACACCATCTGAGAAGCAGCAAAAATGTATTTGCACCGTGGGAGAAGTTACCTGAGTCTGCAGCATAAGGGGTAGACTAGTCCTCCAAGAGAGTGAGAGTGTTAAACCTACAATTATGCTTTCTGAAAAGTTAGTGCCAATTATTTAACTAGGCTAACAAGCATTTCTTTTCGTCTTTCTCATTACTATCAGCCCCAACCCTCTTTATGCTTTATAGTGATGTCTTTCTACACTTTTATATCATTTAGTTTATTAACATTTAAATCTGGAATTCTTTCTGTAAAGTCTTTATTGTTTATCTAGTGGTTAGTAGGTACTTACCCTAACTAAATTAATCTTCTCCATCTTACTAGTAGGTTATACTAGTTAGGTTAAACCTTTAATCTTAATCTGACGGTATCTGTCCAGTTATCAGATTCTTTATAATCTAACTGGCCGGTTATGGTCAGGTTATGGTTAAGATACAACAGTCAGGTTAACCCACTCTAGTAAGTAGATAGATATAGCGACAAAATTTGAGAATCTAACCACTGTATTCTAGCTAAGATCTTTCTTTTATACATATTTAGAGAGCCTTATTTTGAGCGAATAGGGCACACCCGCACAGCAGGCGATAGGCCAACTATTCCGGGTGTATGAATTCAACCAATCAATCAAAAACCTATGTCATGCTATAGAAGTCAATTGTGCACTACATAAACAGGACTAGGACTGGTAAAAGATGGCCGTTAGGACTGAAAAACACTAGAATAGATGAATTTAGCAGGAACGTGCTTAGAGATCAAACCCGCTCTCCGTGATCGGCCTAATCGGCTCCAAGTTCCACTGTAACATAGGCAAAGTCTAAGGATCTCCTAGATATAATTCACCCCCATTTAAATCAGCTGCCAGCTCTAATGAATTGAGTAGTTAGTTGTTTACCACGAGGTATTATGTAAATTTGCATAATCGCGGCTAATTACCGAAGGGAAGCTGACGGGAAGCAACCGGGGCGGCATTCAGTCCCGCTTCCGCTCTCTGGGAATTCCGTCAGCATAGACGACCCCGCAGCGGCCATCAGGGACCGACTCGGCTCTGTAGTTCCCGGCTTTTTAAAAGAGCAACGTTTGCAGAACTCACATCCGCGATTCGACATCCTCCTGACTGTTCATTGTCGCCCACTACCCCCGAGATCCCATTATGCCTTTTCTCGTTAAGCCCAAGAGCGAGATCTACCAGATCCCTAGATTCCAGGAGATACCCAATGTTTTTATTTGTAAGTTATAATGGCTAATCGCTCGAAAAAGCCGCCATGAGATTTATACGCGGACGCTGACAATATGCCTGTAGTGGATTCCGTTGAAACGCAGGAGGGCAAGACTTCCAACCCTCTGACTGGGGCCTGGTTCCGCATGGAGAAGGGCCCTGAAGTGACTCCTCCAACCTATGAGTACAATGAAATTGGTATCATGGTAGATGGTACGTATTGATTCTCTCTTTCTCCAGGGCCCTCTGGCTCACCCGATTCTTTGTGCCAGGCGAGATGGATTTCGTGGATGAGACGGGCCAGAAGGCAACGGTGAAAGCTGGACAAGTATTCTTCTTCCCCGCCGGCAGCACCATCACCTTTTCATCAGCCAGTTATGGCATAGCGTGGAAGTGCCGCACAACGCCAATGGGAAAGCTATAGTATGGAGCGAGCAACGTAAATGGGCCTATTTAGTGTCAAATATTGCCTCGGTAGAGTACGCCGAATCGGATTCCTGCTCATGGTCGTCGAAATTATAAGTAAGCCTGCGTGCAGCGCCGTTAGCTTCGTGCCGCATCTTCGGCTCGACATAGCATCCCTAGACGGGAAGGAAAAATGACTCTTTTGTCATTGCTCTTGGAGAGCCAAGTTTGACTGTAGCCAGCCTGATAACACGGTCAACCTGAAACGCCCAAAACACCCGTACTACATGCGATTTTTCCCAACATCACATTTCCACCCCTTGGGGCGAAGACTATACTCTAGACTTAGGATAAAGTATCCTAGTGTCTGATATACATGCTAACTAAGTATTTTTATCAGGTTAAGAGATGTTCTTCCAGGTATGATTCTGTCGACCTGTACGGCTACATCGCGTGATCGGAACTTTTGTTCGTAATAATGGTAAATCATCCTTTTCTGAATGTTTCAGTCATGCCACACTTGTTCTAATGGTAAGAATTTATCATAAACGCTCCTTTTGATGGGTGGTATACAGTGACCTGAAGATTCGCACTTTGTGGGGTGTTTCAAGGTTATCAAATCGGGAGCGGAGGAATAATGAATTCGCTCGAAGATGGGCAGGATTTCCCCGCACCCCATTCTCCGGGTGTTACCCGATGTGATAGGGACAGTATGCTTCAGCATGCTTGGAAATTGGTGATCCGCGTACACTTTTGCCACTCGGGAACCAGATGCGCGCGGTATCTACCCGGAATGCTACCGCACGACACCTCATGGAGAGGAACCGATGGCACTGCGGGTAAGAGGGGGCCCCCTATTTGGGGACGCCGAATCCGTCACCAGAGTGCTTCGTCCTCCATTGCCAGAGGCTTACTGCGTCAGATTCAGTTTCGATAACCTTGCACAACATGGTTCGCAGTACTGAAGGTTTTCTGTGGACAGCGCAGCAGACTACTGAAGGCTTGTCTACGGACGCCGTTCAACAAAGCTCCAAGACCCTTCAGTCACAATACGATGTTGTCGTCATCGGTGCTGGATTCGCAGGCCTCATTGCAGCCCGCGATTTGAGCCGCCATCACGACCTCCGCGTGCTCATATTAGAGGCACGGGACCGAATTGGAGGTCGTACCTGGACAGTCAAGGCCTGTGGCGAAGAATTAGAGATGGGCGGAACTTGGGTACATTGGGACCAGCCACACTTCTATGCCCAGCTCCAACGATATGGCCTGCACCGTAACCTGAAGACATCGGCTGGCACATTGAACCCCGCCAGATCCTTGTGGAAACCTGCTAGCGGCCCCGTCGAAGAAATAGACGTTGAAGAAAACGGCAGAGTGCTGGAAGAAGTTGCTCAGAAGTTCTTCGCCATCGACGGACTCGATAGCCGTGCGCTGATGCCGTACCCGCATGATTCCCTCCGTCAGCCTGGCCCATGGAGAAAGTACGACCATATGAGCGTGAAAGATCGCCTTAACCTTCTTTCTGGTATCTCCCAGCGTGATAAGGACTGGTTTGAGTCGATGATCAACACTTTCGGCAGCGCTCCTGGGACAGATATTGGTTTCGTTGACGCGCTCCGGTGGTATGCGTTGGGTGGCCACTCTATCGCCACCCTGTTTGAGAAGACCGCGATCTTCAAGATTGGGAACGGAGGCATGACCTCCTTCGCACGAGCAATTTTTGATGATTTTAAGGGTGATCGGCTCTTCAATACCGTTGTCTCTGAAATAAATCACACTGCTACCGGCGTAACGATCAATACTACGCTCGGACTCGCCTTCATGGCCAGGGCTGTCGTTTCCACTATTCCTCTGTAAGTCAAATGGTCCTTTATATGAGTGGCTCCGCATGCTGACAAGGGCGGTACAGTAACTGCTTGGGCGATATCAGAGTCAACCCGCCCCTCCCAACTCTACGGCAATCGGCAATAGTTAAAGGACACATGAACAGGGGCACCAAAACTCATTTCAAGCTTCGAGAAACTCTCCCTGGATTCTTTCACACCGCGCATGGATATGGGGAGTCCAGCTTTGCTTTCGCTTTCTCAGATCACAACGGTACTCAGTCTTCTGGCCCATCTGGCACTTGGTGCATCGGTTTTGGCCTTAACGGGAAGCTTCCTGACCCTACGGACAGCAAGTACATTGTGGAGAGGATCAACCGAGACGTTATTCCTGGTACCACCGTCGATGCCTACGCAACACATGATTGGGTACACGATCCTTATGCTAAGGGTGTTTGGGCCTGCTGGGGCCCCCACAGTACATCTACCTACCTTAAGGAGCTTCAGAAACCTCACGGACGTATTGTTTTTGCCAGCGCTGACTGGGCAGACGGGTGGAGAGGTTTTGTGGATGGAGCAATTGAGCAAGGTCAAACTGCTGCTAGAACCATCGGAAACCTGCTGGAAAACTGGGATGCGACTCCCAAGTTGTAAGATTTTCTGACCGCTGAAAAGCGAAAAGCGATGTGCTACATGGCATCCGCCATGGCTTCTATCTCTGCTTTGTTCTAAGATATGGCAATTTTGCTTTAATATTGGCTTATGCCTAGCTCTCGGACGATAAAAAAGTTCTCAAAAAAAAAAAAAAAAAAAAAAAAAGGGGGGGGGGGGATGGTGGAAACGCAGGACTCAGTTATCAGAATGGGGTAGCTGGATATAGTAGCAAGAATAAGTCGTCTTTTTTAAATCCTTCGCACCGCTTTTTATCTACAGAGGACAGGGTTACACCTGATAAAATTTAATTCCATTGATCACAAGTTCTTCATTTGCACGAGAATACTCGACCCTCTGAGAATCTGGACTTCCAACTCTCCTTAGGAGATGAGCCCCATTCTTGCATGGAATGCCTATGTCAGCATGGTGTGACAACCTAATGGTTAGAAACAGGTAACTATCTCTCGCCAAGATCAGTAGTATCCTTCCAAATTTACCACTTGGGGGCTTGGTAGCGATTCACGTCTGAGTGCTCTAGAGAAAGAGCTGCGTTGGCGACCATGGTGTGGCTGTGTGCAAATGGACATGTATGGCTCCGTTCGGTGTCTTCTTTGCATTTACATTGGCTGACTTTTCATAGGATCATCAGCATGACAATGGGACGTCCACCCATGACACAGAACTTTTTGCGGGTCCCATTACCCTCTTCCATCGATGACAAGTACATTTCTGCTAGCAGACAGGGAATTGGACAACCCGAGGGGATCACACCTACCAATCAGTTCTTGCACCAAAATATGAAACTCATTGGGATTCTATCATTCTATGGAGAATTAGGGTTAGTGGAGGTCAAGTTCCAGATACTTGCCTACTAGACGCTACCGCATCATCTGCCGCGGTAGACGCCAGAGACGATGATACCCCGGCGGCTCAGCAGGTTGCTCATGCGGCCCACGAGAAGGATTCTGCTGCCGCGACCGTGGGTACAGAAGAATATACCGATGCGCACAGTAAGTAGAGAGCTTACACGTACACTGTAATCCGTTATTAATCGAAGTCTTTAATAGTGTTAGGTAGAGAAGGAATACACGCGACCCTGCCGCCGTCGACTCTCTATAAAGACACTAATATCAACGTTATCTAGCATAATCTTTACTGCAAGTCGGACTTTACAATTATACATAGATAGTCTTATAGTCTAGTAGAGCGCATTCTAGTAGATTTCGGGAAGATAGTCGAAGCTAGGGTCTTTAATAAGGTTAATAGTATCTATACCTCTAAGTGTATTTATACTGTGACGGTGGCTACTTATAAGTGCTGCAAGAAGCTTAATAAGTATTAGTTTACTGTTCAGAACAGAGAATGGGAGGACGAGGAGACTAGACCGTGCTAGGTGGAGCTGTCTTCATAATCCCCTCGTGCTATTAGGGTAGGATCAGAGTGACAGTGACACTGCTGTTAGTCTGGATTCTCCTGCAAGCTAGTGGACCAGTGCTTTGTATATGATTAGCTCATTGTAGATGAGTCAAGGTCTCCGAAAAATATCATACGTCTAACGCCATCTGGATAATCTGTACATGGAGCCGGCATGAGGCTATTCACACACATAAAATTGGAGGGGAAGCGCATATAAGAACACAAGTATTCTCCAGTAGCAAACATTAAGCGTTCTTGATCTACGTTAGCGGCCATCCTACAGATCATCAAAGCCCCAGTCAAAAGTTCATCCAGAGGCTAAAGTATAAGGATATCGAATCATACGCCTTTCCCCCTACCACATTCGGGGAAGTCCCATGTCTATACAAGTAAATCATACTTGTCTTAGAGCACCTGGCATAGAGATCCATCCTCCTGCTCGATCCAGCTCTCACTGCCCACACAATGCTGGCACCAAAGCAGATTGCCTGGGTCAAACTTGTGCTTGATTCGTTGAAGACGTGGGTAGTTTTGCCCGAACAAAGACCACTGCCAATTCGGCTCGAACGGATTTACCTGCAGTCACGCATATAATCAATAACATGGCAAAGAGAAAAAGAATGGGAGTCTCATACCTCGTTGTAGTAAGCACCCGCATCTGGAGCTAACTGTCGCAATGCGTAGCCCTTCTTATATGTCATACCGTCGATTATCTGTCTTTTGACCGATGGAGCGAGGGTGTCGTCCCACTTCTGACCGGTGATCAAATGCACGACAGCATCGCGCCATGCGGGATTCAAAGCATTGTCCACGGCGGCCATGCTTCCAGTCATAGTCCCGGAGATGGACGGGTTAGATACGCCGCTCTGCTGGCACATGTATTAGTTTATGGTGCATTCTTGAGATGCGAAGGAGGCTTGCGGGACTAGTGGGCGTATGGCATACTTCTGGAGGAGTCAACTGAGGTCCGATCATCTCTAGTACATCGGCAAGTGCCTTTGTGTCTTCAATAGCCCGCCGAGGCAGCAAACGCGAAGCACTGATACCGCGCGTGGTTCCCACATTTTCAATCACAGGTAGCCGCCTGATCAAGTCATACCATGACGGGACCCACGATGCGGATATTTTACTCTCCACAGTGCTATTCGCCTGGACAAGGAGGTGCTTGAGAGGTTCGAGGAGCTTTTCAGCGCTCTCGGTGCCGTTGGTGTTGTACAGCAGAAGCGTGTCGTGGAACATCAACGGCGGACCGGAGATGGTGTAGTATGCGTTGAAGCCAGCATCCCGGAGACGAGCGAGCTCCTTATGAAGGGTTGCGATTAGCAGCCAAAATGACCGAGCCGATGTCCCATTCCGAGCTGTGAGGTCCACGTCGACAACGCTGACCGATGGCGAGGGATAAGCTTTTACGGTCAGGCTCACGATCACACCGAATGTGCCCCCGCCGCCACCTCGAATGGCCCAGAAGATGTCTTCGTTCTGGCAAGCGTTGGCTACTAGGGCCTTGCCGTCTGGGGTCACAATCACCGCCTCAATGATATTGTCGGCGCCCATGCCGTAGGTCCGTGTCGCAAAACCGTGGCCACCTCCAGTGGCCCATCCAACAACACCGACGTCCTAAAGAGGAAGAGTATCCGTTAGCAGATGCATTACAATTACTGGTGCAAAAGGTGTGCCCTACATTGTTGGTCCCACCAACAGCGATGGAGTCGTGCTCCGCCATAAGATTATAGAGTTCACCGTCCTGAATACCAGCACCCAGTGTTGCGGCCCTGTGGGACGCATTCTTGGGACATGATCGAGGCTGGAACAATTCATGAAACTGGAACTGCTTGATGTTATGCGTCCAGATGCTAAACGATTCTTAGTATCCATATTCACGTCAGGGCGTCACGGAGTACGTACGACAGACTCCCGCGGGCAGAACTACAGTTTAGTCAGTATTGTAAGGCATCAAGCTCACCAGAGCTAGAACATGGGTCTCTAACCTCTTCCACGTATTGTGTCCGGTGTTTTTAATGTACAGGCGCAAATTATTCTTCTGGGCGAACTCCAAGGCCTTCTGCACATGGATGATCTCGGTTGCATTGACAACGTATGGGGGCATATTGCCAAGCCGACAGCCTTCCGCTCCAGCATGGGGGTTACCGGAAAGACTTGTACCATTGGCGTAGATTGGGATGCAACCGTCACCAGCAGCGTCGGGAGACATGATACTGGACGGGTCCGAGGAGTGGAATGCCGAGCTGGTCCAGTGGCTTCGAACATATTCACACGCTTGGGCGTTGTAGTTGGGCTCGGAGGGGTAACAAACGGAGCCTGCGGGGACTGTGCTGATTAGCCGTCCGGAGAGTGTTTTATTGAATGAGTCCCATTCGGTTGAAGAAGGCCAACATGGCCCGGTAGGTGTCTGGTTGACGAAGTTATTATCACCGGCTTGCAGCTTGGTAGACGAGAATGGCGCAGACTTACGCATTTGCAATTGAGGGCGTCTGTGATAGTGAACTCGAAGGCCAGTACAAATAGATAGAGGGGTGTAAACATGATGACCAGCCTGGGATGGAGGAAAGGAGGATTAAGCAAGACAATAGGAGCTTTATAGTCCGTGGAACGATGCTCTGCTTCAACGATAACATTTCGAAGCCGCAAAGCTCGATATTATTGCCATTTAATATATTCCCAGGTAAACTCGATTTCGTATTCATCCTCAGTTAGCTGATTGTCTCGTAGTCGTTCCAATATCCATACCAAGTAATTGATCTACTACACTAACGAGTGGACTCATGCGGTCAAGATCCACCAGTCCGATCAACGCCAGAATACTCAGAATAGACTGGGGGACTTTAGATAGAACTTAGAAGTATCCGGCTTCTATAGACACGCAATAGATCGGATGGAGACCCCTAGAACGGCACCCTCTGGGCCACGGCTGCGGATTCGGGTCTCTTTAGTAGCCGCGGCTCCTATCGCTTCCCCCTTTTTGGAACCGTATAAGCTCTGCAACTGAATCCTGCGAAGTTGAAGATCGTATGCCGAGGCTAGGCATCATTGCTTGAAATTGAAGAGTTCGGAATTTTCTCCATCATGGGAATCTAAGACCAAAACCCCACAGATGGACTATTCCCGAAAGAAATTGGATGTACGTGCCATCAGACAGCAAGTAGTAGAGCACAAGTATTCTTCAAACACTTTTATGAAGGGGTAATTCAACGACTATTGTTTTACCGACCTTTATCATGCGGCTGCAGGACAGAACATTTGAAATACTTGGCAGTCAAATACGTCTTTCAATGCTAAGTACGGGTAAGCCTCTTAGGCTCTCTGTTTGAGCAGGTCTTAAGAGCCCATTGGTGTGTCCTGCGCCATCGGGTATTTCCAAGATATCAGAGTTGAAATGAAATGGTGGATCTAATTTGATGCGTCTACTCAAGCTGTCCGCATGTTACTAACATGCTCTACTCTCGTATTCGTACAACATGCCCTTTTAGCGCTAGGTCCCATCTGACTAGTTGGTTGAGACGAATGCGTGGCACTTTAGTATTTAAAAATAGTATCTCACCTAGTCTGTTCGTACTTCGTATCAAAATCAAACTTCAATAACCCTCTGTCACTTGGGCCGTTAGCAGAGAATGAAGCTAGGGAACCGGCGGACGCTAATATGGAAGAGACAGCCACTATCCGTGTGTGTTGCATCTACTCCGCTAGACCTGAGCAAGAAACAGTCATGGCTAGTTGTAGAAAAGACTGCTTGGCAAATAGATAATTTCCCATATAAAACTTTGAGGTCAGAGCAGCGTGCAAATTGGAATACTTCTTACTTCATATATTTTGCACTCGATCACCTTTTCACCCCAAAAGAGGAACTTCTAACATAGGCTTCTCAACTTAAATCCCTTTAGACTGTGGTTTTCCTACTACAGCGACCTCAATATATTGGTTATACGCGTACCATGGCGTACAAACTTTACCATTATTCTATTAGGGAAAATAAAGGTAATAGTATCTACCCAAACATATGTTTTTTTACCCTAAACTTTAGTTATAATTAGAGTATATCTTAATTAATCTATAGCATGTTTCGGCTTATTTTTATCTATTTTTATTAATTTTATATTTATGTTAAAAAGATAGTAAAAAAAATAGTCCGATAATTTTAATTAGATAAAGCGTCTCCTAAGCCGCTAAGCTAAATCTAATTTACTAAACTATTTATTTTTATTATTATTTACTCGGGTATTATCGCTCTAAATTACCTAGAAATTAGAAAATAGATAGCTATTGTATATTATTATTATATAAACTGTTCTCTAGATATAATCGATCTAGAGAATACTAGAGAATCTTTAGATATTCTATACTTTAGGTATAATTACTATATTAGAAATACTATAGCTGTCTAAGCTACTAAGCGCTATAGATAGATTAGACTTATTCTGTATAATAATAATTAAATTCTATTTACTAGTTATAGTTTCCTATGACCGTTAGATCTTCTTAGTAAAAATAGATTTTTAACAAACTATAGATTTTATAAATTCTATCTAACTAGAGTTGTATAACCTAACCGCTGTACCTTAACCGTAACCTAACCGTACCAAGTCGGTTAGGTTAAAATTTTCTTTCTAATCTAACTGACTCGGTATAGTTAGGTTAAAGTAAAAGATCTAATCTAACTACTTTTAACCGTCGATAAGATAGATTAAATTATTAATCTACAGTTAATAACCGTAGGTTATATTATAATTTATATATATATAATACCTTATAAATTATATAAAATAAGTAAGTATATATCTTACTATATAATTATTATACTTATAAAAATATTACTAATAAAAATAAGTAAAATATAAAAGATAGTATGAAATATTTAGAGTTAAATTTTTTTTATATTATTTAGAATATCTATTAGAATACTAAGTAAAGTATATTTTTATAGTAAATATAGATATAGTAAGTAAAGAAATCTTCTTTAAATTTCTCTTTTTTTTTTCTTTCTTTTTTTTTCTAGAATATCTATATTTTTATTCTTACTAATATAGAAAATATTTTTAGTTATATTATTATTCTCTATTTTAGGAAAGAATATAATAGACTATAAATTAAACTTATCTAGAATACCCTACACCCTAGGGGATAATCCACCGTGCCCTCGTTAGCTTTGTTCACCCGCTGATTGGCCCAGTTTTAATGTTCCTGCGTGCTCCCGTCCGCGCCGATACATATCTCTAAATAACGCTATATTTTATGTCTCTCTCCTTTTCTTTCCTCCGAACTATATCGAACTAATCTATAGTCTTTAGTATTTAAAAAGATTAATCACATACTATTTTATATAATTAGTAGTAGAAGCTATTGCGTCGCGTCACAGACAACATATTAAAATAATCTATCTATTGTTTTCTAGTCGCTATTTCTTTATTTCTTTAATTCTCTTCTTCTTAAGACTACGATTAATTTCTATCGCGATTATCTAGATTTATATAAATCTATCTAGTTAGGAAATAGACCGCGCAGCGATTTACCCTTATCTTAATAGATTTTTTTCTTTATTATAATCTCTCTTAGATATAGATCTATAAGTTTTATTAGTATGTAGTTCCGCTAAAGTACCTTAAGAATTATCTCTAGATTTACTATGTAATCTATTTAATCGCGGCTACTAAGGCTCTTTAACAAGAGATTTACTAGAAAATATCGAGACAGCTCTAGCTAGATCCAGCCTAGAAACTCTATATCTATCTTAATACTAAAAGCTTTTTAATCTTTAATCTACTGGTCTATACCGGATATTAGTATCTTTAATATAGTTATATTATACAGATTCTGAAAGCGCTATTTTAGTATATATATAAGATTTATCCGGAGCTACGCCGACTATGTAGCTGTTAATATATAACCCCGCGTTTCTGCTAGCTAGAAAAGCTTTATTAGAGATAGCCGGTTAGCTATTAGTAATTTTTTCTGGCGGCTGTAGATAGTTATTTCTTCGCTGTTATCTTGCTAGCTTAAGTTAAGTAGGCCTAGTAGATATAGATACTAATCTTAGCTGAGTTTATCTGCGCCTAGATCGAGAAGACCCTTAAATAAGATCTTAAAAATAAAAAAAGATAGATCTAGTAGATTTCTCCGCGGAAATATACGATTAAGATCTTATCTTAACTAGAGCTGATCTACTAGCCTAAGTATCTAGGTATCTGTAATCTAGCGGCTATAGCTAATCTTAGTATTCTTTCTAACTCGCAGCAGAAATCTTTATTTATCCTATTTGTCTAGAGTATTAAGCGGCTAATCCAGTAGTTTTATTAAACTATTAAGGATCGCTATATTAATAAGTTTAATTAGATTAGTATTAATACTTTTTTTTCTTAGTAACTAAAGATCTAGGATCGACCGATCTAAATCTATCTAAAGCTAAAGACTTATATATTCTATCGATAGGTATAATAGTAACTAATCTGCTTTATTTACTAGACTAGCTATTTAAACTAGATAATCTTACTCCGCTATTAGTTTATTATATTTTAGTTTACTGTGTTTGACTAGATAGTTAAAATTAGAATTCGGCTACTGCAGCGGATACTTACTACTATTTTTTTAGTTAAGTAGGAGAGGCTCGACTGAGCCTGCCTAGACCTATTAATTATTTTATTAGACTATTTCTTAAAAGAAGAGCTTTATAAGAGTATTCTAGTAAGCTTTCTCGCTGTTCTTAGAATTAATCTTTAATATTAGATATTTCAGGATCTATACTTCTATATCTATTATCTTTTAAGGCTAGTAAAGATCGCGTAAATATTTGTTGCAGAATAGATGGTTACTCTAGTAGAGTATAGATCTATAGTCTATCTAATAGATATTTTAGAAGATATATAATTCTAATTTCTTCTCTTTAGAGTCTAGATTTTTTTTAGCTAGATTGCCTGTCTCTGGATCTACGATAAGAAAATCTAGAATAATATAACTAGCCTTAGCTATATCTATTAGAGTAATAATAAATAGATTTTTAGCTACTATAATTTTTGTCTAAGTATAACTAGTCTCTGTAATTTTATCTGTACTTAAATAGAGCTCGCGTAATAAAGTCTAGAAGATCTATTTTTTTTCTATAATAAGAAGACACAAGAGGAGATTATTCCTATCTTATCTCTAGAGTAGTTATAGAATAATCTAGTTAATAATACGCGCGGATAGAACTTTCTATAGTATTTAGAGAACAGGAAAATACTAGGCCTCTTCAATAAGCAATAGCTAATAAATTAGATTTTAACTATAGACTAGTTACGGGCCGAATTCTTCGATATTTAATCTAGGAGAATTTCCTTTTGGGCCGCCGCCGCTGTTTCTGGCCGCCCGCCTGTTGCGGTTTAGCGGCCGCCGTGACAGCGCCCCGTCCGGTTTAGCGCATCCTAATCCAGTTTGGTACGTTGAGCCATCCCTGAACAGGAACTGCCGCCGTCCACCGCCCGTTGTTAGACCGCCGCAACTATATAAGCATCAAGTGCGTCGCTCAACGACGACTACTTCTTCTTCTCTTCGCAACACTGCTTTTCTTCCTCTTTTTTTCGCCTCTATGCCGCGGTGAGACTCTAATCTCTAACTATCGGCTGAATTACCCTATCGCCTTTAGCTTGTCCGGAAATTTCTGACTGTTATACGACCCGACGTGTCCACTCCTCGGCTTAATAGTAGCTCTCTAACTCGCTCTCTAGAGGCTACAGACTTTTTTTTCCGGCGCTCAGCGCGCGTTGTGTTTAGAACAAGGATTATAGGGGCGTAGGGAGGAATGCTACTACCTAAAGAATAGAGAGAAGAGAAGAAGGAGGAGGAGCTGGTGCTAGTTTTATATATCTATCGGGGATCGATTTGACCAGACTGTATTTAATCCAATAATTCACAGCCCCTTATCTTAAACAATTTCTCGATATCTTCGACTTTACCACTTATCTTATTCTAGTCTTTTTTTTTCTTCGTCCCTGCGACTGCGAACTATAACTTTAGTGGCTTAAAAGATAAGCCTTAGAAATCCCCTAAATTCTCTAAAGGCTAGTTTTCCTTTGGCTGTCCGGATAACCGTGTACACCTCGCCAAAGATTACTAGGTCGTAGCTAATCAAAAAAATACCTTAGAAGCTCCTATCTATGACGACTGTGCTCTGGGTAATAATAAAAAAGCTTGTTCCCGCTCCCGAGCAGATAGTGTATCTATTTTCGACGCTGATAACGCGTCCGACTTAATAAGTACTGCCTTATACTGGATCTATAGGTTACTATCGCACCCTACAGCTAATTATAGGATTTCTGGCTCCGGCGCTGAGAAATCCGGGCGGACTCGATGTTCTATGCGTTGTTAGAAGAGCTAATTAGCTATAAGATATCTGGGATTTGCTCGCATGCGATGGGCGAATTTAGACTGTAATTAGAATTCGAGAGATTATCTATAGACCTGCCGGAGTTCCGTTCGTTGCCCGGCCGTCTCGAGACCTTATTAGATATATTAGATGCCTAACAGCTCTGCTATAAAGCTGGGTCTATCTTTCTTTGCACCGAAAGCTGAGCGAGCCATTATCTCTTTAATTACTTTCTATTGCTTGTCTGAATTCTATCCAGCTCTCCGTGATGACCCAGCCGGCGCCTAAAAGAGTTTTAGTAGATCTAGATAATATTGAGTTCTACCGGCCCTAGCCGCCCTTAAAATTACTTCAGTTAGAATTAGCTCTTTCTATCCTTCTAAGTATAACTACTTATAAAACCCTCCCTCACGGCGATAGTGCCCTACTTTTTGACCGTCTGTATAGATGGAATTCTTCATGCAATCCTACGTCACTGAATTTATTTAATGTCGAGTTAGCTAGGTGCGCGAACGTAGTATTACTAGCAACAAGTTCTCCTACAGATGACGAACTTATACTAAGTAAACCTGGAAATAAGGCTCTTAATACCTCCATATTCTGTACGTCTCGACTTTTAGGAATTAATATTCTGTATTTGGTTGTTTTACTAACGTTTATACTGTAGTCCCGACTTCGTCTCCCTCGCTCTCGAGCCTCCCTAAAGCAATAGATCTGCCAGGCCCCTTTAGAAGTATAGCAAATTAAGAAAGGCTTAAAATTCCTATAGAACTTAACAGTTATATATACTATCTATCTCCAGAATTATAGGAGCGGGATCAGCCGCTGGGTAAGGTTTTTCTATACATATACCTGCTTTATATAACAATTTAATTAATTTTCGTAGATATACAGCCTTACGTATTATATGCCGACGAGCCTAGTATAGATAACCGGCGCTATTCGAGTGTCTCGCATTATAATAACTATAATAACTACGATATATATATTTACGGGACCCCGTCCAGCTATACAATATAAAATATTCTAAGTAACAAGCCTATCGGAGAGCAAGAAAACTATTAGATTATTTTAGGCGATAGCCTACTGTCGCTAAAGTAAAATATCTCCATATCCGCGTCGAGTAAGAGAGAATTATTTCTAAATAATTAACGACCGCCTTCGATCCGTGTTATTAACTCTGGCCTAGAAAACTAACTCTATTTAGAGTCGGATAGTTCTCTTTCGGCGGAGTCTATAAAAGTATTAGTTTGTTAGAGAAATTCGACGCCTTCTTGTAAGGTAGCTGCTACTACCCCGAGTCTAGAGCGGCTATCTATAATTACAAAGCCGTCCCGGCGAAAGTCCTTTAAAGTCGCCTAGGGACGAATTATAGAATAGAGAAGCTAGCTACACCGCAACTACCAACCTAAGTTTAATATTATTCAGAGTAACTCCTCTGACTAGGAAAAGAGCCTGCGTCGTATAAAGAGATATAAACATGCCATTTAACGTGCGGGAAATATAACCAGCCGGCTATCTTCTAGACGTTTCAGAAAGTCGCTAGGTAGCTCAGCGTCCGCGCGGTCAGCAGAGTCCTACTACAGTTAAGATATTTTAGGGCTTACTGTCTTTACTATCGAGACTCACGCGTTAGGGACTTCGTACTTTTTCTCTTTCGAGCTAAGTTTACTAAATAAGCTTAACATACTGTAACTTTGATTCTCTCTTAACGAGCCGCGCCCTCTAACAGTCCCTTTATCCACGCGTAGGCCGAAAAATATTTAAAGATCTAAGAAGGGAAAACTTCCCTCTAGAAATAATATTCTTCCTACAGTTATATGCAACCCCCTCGACGAGCGAGAATAGGAGGTAGAGCAAATTCTAGCGTCCCGGGTATAGAGAGAAAAGCTATAATATCAGGCTTAGTAGAAAAAATATAATCCTAATCTTATCTAGTATCTAGCCCGCGGGTTCAAGGATGCTCTGTATAAGATCCAGAACTTCCACGGCGTATTTACAGATCAACCCGAGCCTCTAAAAAGGTTAACAAAATAGCTAGAAGCTTGGGAGGCGGGGCAAGAACTTAAGAATATCCCAGATGATGACCTTCTAGAGTAATATGTACCGTTAGATACTATAAACTATATTTTAGATTCTATTATGCTTTGAAGACGCCTTAGAAAGTCGTATTTTTTTACTTTTATTAATATATATAATGGTAATCGTAACTACATAAGCCTAAATATTGCTTGTAGGCGGGTAAGAAGTACTAGTTATATATCTTACATACATGTAGGCTCAGCTAGTATCTTCTTAATACTCTTCTATACTGAATAATACGTTACGCCGGTTCCCCGTAGCAACTAATGCCAAATTCAGTTTAAATCACGCGATCTTCTATATATATAACAGGATTACCGTTATTTGCGTTTGAAATAACGATAACAGTGCCTTAGCCCAGGAGTGTACAGTTATCTGGGATATCGTAAGTGCGAATAGACAGTGTATAATCTAACTCGCGGAGGGACTGTTGTATAATTTATAGTTAGTTCGGTAGTACCACTGCTCCCCTGAATCGGGCGCAGATAACGGATATTCCGGCGTTAGGGAAATAGTTTAAGCTTTTGTAGTGGGCGTAAAGAGTTTTGACTTGTGTTATTATTGATCGGATATTATTGTCCCTCGCATAAGAATCCGCTGAAGGTTGTAGCGGTAAGGGAGGAATATACACGAGAATCGTACTATATTTTAATATAATCACCACAACTGAATAAGATTCTAAATCCTTCGTGCTAATTGCGGCTGTCTATTAGAAAGCAACAAATTAAACTCTATCTATAGGTATAACGATAACTCGACCCGCTTATTCCTACTGTGCAAGAAGCCTAGATCTAGGTATGACCGACATGTTTTGGAAAGTAGATTTAAACAAAGATGAGAAGAATGATGTATTCTTAGACTGTAAGAGTAAATTTTGAAAAAGTTTAGATAATATAGAGAGTAACAAGAAGGATAGTATTATTTTTTAATCTTTATACTTATAAGTAACCGCCTACTAATATTAAAAGGATCTTATCGCGCCTGTTTAATAGACTAATATATTACTTATAATCGCTAATCGGTTAGGCGCCGATGAGAATATATAGATATATGTACTAATAAGGTAATTAAAGAGAAACGATTGGAGCTTAGAATATTTTTATTAGAACATGTATAGGGATAGTCGTAGGAAACCAAATTTTATAAGTAGTTTATAGGGAGTCTAGGGGAGATTATAGGAAGATTATAAGGAGTTTATAGGAGACTATAGAAAGATTATAGGAAGATTATGAGGAGTTTATAGGAGACTATAGGAATATTATGGGAAGATTATAAGGAGTTTATAGGAGACTATAGGAAGATTATAGGAAGATTATAGGAAGATTATAAAGAGTTTATAAGGAATTTATAAGAAAATATATAAGATTCGGTACTATCTTAAAATAGCCGCTAAGAGTTAATACGCCCTCGACTATTCGCCACGGCGTATATTTAGAAATACGTTACCTAGCATCGTGCTGTATTCCTAGAGTCAATTATTTATGCCAGTGCTAACTAAAGAAATTCCCTAGTCTTATTTCTATTATCATATCTACAACTTCTTCTAAAGAAGAGTATTAGAGTAGCTGGCCTCTTGTTCCGCGTTAAATATCTCCGGAGATAATCCGGGAAATAGAGACTGCTTACAAGGTTAGCGACTTTGCGAGATTTAAGTCAACTTTTAATATCTAGACTTTTTTTAAGCTGGATATATATAAACTTAACTCTGTAATAATCCAGGCTGTCCGATAGAATCGGAAGAATGTTGTCGCTAAACTTTTACAATATAGATTACTAGTAAGCTAAGACTACGCTCTAGAAGCGATAGAACATGGATTAAAGAAGGTTCTTAACACCCTACTACAATGTAGATAGAATATTAATTAACTTATAAGTGAATTAAGGCCTTCTACGCTCGGGTAAGTTATTACATAGCTTCTCTAAACCTTACTACTTATAGTATTATCCTAGTTATGCCGTTAACGACGAGGAGATAACTCTGTAGCTTCTTAATCACGGAGCCGACCCAAATAAGGAGTATTCTATTAATCTTATACTATTGTCCTATGCGGTAGAACAAGCCTCTCTCTCCATCGTCAAACTGTTTCTGGATCGTGGAGGAGATATTTATAAAGAACAACTTTTTTACTATGCTATTAAACGTCAAACAGATATTATCGAGGTGCTAGATATACTACTCAAGAAAAAAGCTCCTTTAAATTTAAAGATGTACGAAAATTACTATCCTTTATAGAGACTATACTACTTTATAGGCTTAGGAACCGCTTTACACAAAATGGCGGAGCTAGAAAAGGCAGATATTATGCGCTATCTAGTCGAACAAGGCGCGGACGTTAGTATTAAAGATACCACGAACCGGAGTGCGATAGACTGGACTATATTAAACAACTATTAAGAGATTATGGAGCTATTTCAGTCAGTAGAGAGAAGACACTGTCTATAATCAACCCTGTCAGTAATAGCTGGATGCCGGAGAAGGAGTTTAAATATAATTTAGTATAGTATTTTCATTTCTATAGTAAGAATCAGTGATAAATATTTATATTAGCGCAATATTTCTTATAGCTATTTATCTCTATATTTCGTCTGATAGGTATTCGTTACCGTAAGCTCTATATTAAGTTAAAAGAGCGACGCATGCAAGGCTTTCTACATTTATCGCCTACGCTCTAGAAGAACAGAAGCCCTAATAGAGAGGCTAGTGTGTACCAGGGCGAACTCTCAGGTTCGATACCTTTGGTTTCTGGACCAGCCTCCTCTCTGAATAACAATACTGAACCACTATATTAAAAAAAAGGCTTAAGTACTGAATTTGGAGGGTAGTTTTAAAGCCTTAACATCGTGAGTTGCATACTTCCGCCGCGAACCGATTATATGTCTATCTATAAAGTATATACTAGACTAGTCTGGAAGACCTAGAATAAGCAATATAGACAAGATATATATTGTCGTGCTGCATTCGCATGTTCCGCCAACATACTTATCTAACATAGAATATTCTATATTAAGGCGCGTTAAACGCCGGCTCTATATAACGGTATTTCTAATTAGACAGGTAGAGCTAAGTGGCGGTAACTATGTGTGATATCTGTAAGATAGTATACATAAGCTATACGGAGCCGGGTCTCGGCACAGCCTATTAGATCGATAAGGGGAGAGAAAGGGGGAGACTGTGAGAATACTAGACAGGAATAAGACAATAGTAAGCTGTAGTGGGCGTTAATGAACGGCTACGGACATGTAATACTATAAGATTATGACTTGGCGCATCCGCTAAGAGTAAGAGAAAAAGCATGCTACTAATCTCTAGGCTACAGTTAGTCTATAAACAAGTAATAGGTTATACAGATATCCTAGAGCGCTTAAGGCGGGGTAGAATATAGTCGTATCCAAAAATTAGATAGGCGGCACACTATGAGCTGGAGTCGGTGGAGAGTTATAGAAGGAAGATTTACGTCTAAAAAATCCTATTTCTTCTATATTTTGTCTTGGTTCTTACCCCTTAGCTCGCTATGTCCCTAATTAACAACTTCTTCAACTCCCTTCTTCGCTAAAAGGGCATTCTTAATAAAAGTCCATTCCTTAACGCGAATAATTAGAGACGACTAGAATTATCTTATTACTATTTATATGATATATTCAAATACTTAAGATCAAGATAAACCTAGACTAAATATAAGAAGGCGCGATAACATCTTAGAAACATTTACTCTATAGCAAAACCCCTTTTTATTATTGTTAGCACTACAAACACCATCACCGATTTAGCGTTATTAAACTATAATAAAATATTCCCTCGCCTTAAAAATTAGTAGCAGGACAATCCGCTTTTCTAGAAATTCGAGTCACGGTCCCTCGAGCTATTTCGTAAGTTAGATAATAAAAAAGAGAGAGAAGGCTTTACTCGCTTACAAGGTAAAAGGCCCCCTTTCCTGCCTCCTAGCTGAATTGTACTAATTATATTTAAAAGAAATTAAAAAGCCGGGCGGTTAGAAAGTCGAGAGTCACCAAACATAGAAGAGTAGAACGCTGAACAGCGCCTCTAGAGCCAGATTAGCAAGCAAGCTTATCTTATTAACCTACTAAGATCTAAAATAGCCTCTCAGAACCCGGTAGTGCTTATTAAACCCTCTTTATCGGTACGGTATTATTAACAGACAAGTCGCAGATAATAATAAAGTAGGTAGCGGCTTTAACGCCCACGTACCTATCCCTAAAAGTCAAGGTTTGTTTAAATAATTACTATTTCAGAAAAATGCTAACATAGTAATGCTTAATAGATATATTTACCCCTAACGAAGAGCCGATATTTTTCCTTTCTTCTTAACTTATAGGGTTTCTCTAGGCGTACTATCACGACTACCCTAATCTACAACCTATTAGCGAATTACTCTGAATTAGCGGGCCTAATCTGTAGCTGTTATACTCTCTCCTCGACATAACACCTCTATATATATGTCTTAACCTTTAATTACCTTTCGGACTGAATATTAATGTTAAGATCTCGAGAGAATTCAGTTATTCCTTTATTCAATATCTTTAGATGCTTTAGTTATTAGAAATTAGAGAAAAGGAAGTATTGCAGCAATATGTTTCTAAAGACTAGATAAGTACAGCTATTACGTAGGATAATAATCCTTCTTCTACTTTCTAAATTTGGACCTGTTAAAAGAATATTAATGTTACCCTCCCTAACGTGGGAGTGGATAAAGCTCTCTCCTTCGTCACCGTGTATCAGAACCACTAATACGATGCTTAAATCTAGGACCTTTCTCTTAAAGAACCCAGCTTTAAGGATGACGGACCTTCTATTCTATAATATTACTTGTAAGCAGACGGAAATATCTAGAATATGTTAGGATTCTAACCAGCAAGGATTTCGCTTTATCCTCTAGACCTTTATTATCTTATATATTTGTCTTTTAAAACACCGACTTGTTGATTCCGTTTATAGCACTTTAGATGTTTAATAGCCTTAGTAACTAAAAGCGCGGTAATATAATTTTATTTCCTAACACGGTGTTACCTATTCATTAGCAAGTATATTAGTAATTTTCTAACAAGTAAAATGACCGGTAAACTTCTTTACATAGAATACTTGCCTGCAAACAATTACCCTTAAAATAAGAATGTTAAAGATAGTTTCGTAAGTTTGTAATGAAATGTTCCTAAGATAGGGAGTTTAGATCTTACTGCGGGGAGATTTGTTCGGGTAGTAATAGGAATTATATGATTTTACATTATTAAATAAACAGGAGAAATTTCTATCTAGTACATCTAAGTACAGATATAAAATATATAACAGTTTCCCTTTCTAGATATCTCTCTCATCTGTATAAATCTATATAATATAGTTATTTGATGCAAATAATAGTGGAGCTAAATACCATATAGCTAGTAGTTCAGTGTTAGGTGTACCTCTAATTAATATCCTATTAAGTTCTATTCATGTCTATTTATATCTACTTATGTCTACTCATGTCTACTTATATCCTATTCATATTCTATCTTATCCTATTATATCCTATCGTGTCCTATTAATGTCTATTTTATCTTATTAATGTCTATTATATCCTATTAATATTGTATTTCGTCTCTTTTCGTTATATTTTCTGTAAAAGAAAGTAGACGATACCACACTTTCTTTATATTAATTATGTTACATAGATTCTCGTTGCGTGCTTAGTATAATATAAAAAAAAGAAATATAGTCTCTAGAAAGATGCAGATCGTTCTAATAATTGTTATAGCTTATTTAATATATAAAGAGTCCTAGATTCTCTCTCAGATCTCGATACTTCTCTACTATTAAACCCATTGTAAATTGTGTCATAGTCTTTTTTAGCTAGTTAATATCTGCTGCTGTCCTGAAGGTGGCTACTAAATTATTGTTAAACATACTATAGTGCTTTTCTACACCACGAGCTTCCCGCCGCGAGTCAGCTTAGTTTAACTTAGACAGCCCAGTTATACTAGAGGATACTATTATAGATTCCCTAGCAGTATGTCTGTATCTGAATCTACCTGGCATTGCTAATATTATAGACTTTCCGAGTCTGGTTCCTAGATCCCAGCCTAAGTCCGGAGGCGGACGTCTGGTACCGCGACTTAAATAATATTGTTAAAATTATAGTGCCTCTCTATATAATTAAAAGCAAGACGCTGGCAGAACTTGCTGTACTAAAGTCTGGTACCGAAATAGTTCGCACCCGATATAATATTAAGACTTCTCACCTGCTTAGCGACACGGACCTAGTTGTCCTCTTCCAGATATTAAACGCCCTAACGCTCAAAAAGTATAAAGTATATAAACATCTGCGCGATGTGTATAGTATTTATTTCGCGGAAAGAAAGAAAGAGAAAGACTTTAATGAGCAAATAAAGGCCTGGTTTAAGTGGCGACTTGTACTAATCGACAATAAACTAAATAATCTTTAGGACGCTGTCCAGGTATAGCCGTTCTCTAGTTTTTATATTAAGTACTAATATCAAAGACCGTGCAAATATAGTTTCCTATTAACAATGGACTCTTGATGCGAGATACTAAAGCTAAAGGTATAGATAATAGGATTTTAGCAGAGGTCTAGCTGGAAGACCTAAGTAACGTGTATGCTCTAGTATATCCAAGTCATCGCCCAGCTGGTGTTATATTAATCGACTTAGCGGTACTTCCGGAACATGTTTCGACTATTCGCTCCGTATATAGGCTAGTAATATTTACTCTCTTTAGCGATAATAATCTCTTAGTCTTCTCGCAGTCAGGCAACGATAGTAATCTAAAGCGAGCTATCGCTTGTAGGAAAATAATCCGGGGGTATTATACAGCGCAGATTCAACAGCCTCAAAAACAAGATTAGGGACCTAAGAAGCAGGAGCTTATCAGCAACTAATTCGAGAATTATATAGGGGCTCTTAAGAGATACATTAAATTAATCTATAGTTGTATAGTAAGACTCTCTTAACCTCTGTCTTCTTATTGCTAACGATACAGACTATATGTATATAGTATTACAATCACCAAGAGAATCCCATAGAAAATATTCGATCTAAGAAACTTCACGAGGTAGTTATAGCTGCAGTCCCTCTTCTAGCTTCTAACTACTGAGGGTATACTAAGGACAAGACTGTATATCCCACAAACGCTGTCCTCGTAGACCTAGCGGTTTATAAGCTAGGCGCCGATAGTATTATTGTTAAGTATAGACTAATCGACTTCGTCTTTAAGAGGGACCGGGATCCTATAATACTCGTCTACTAAAGGCAGAGTATAAAAGAAAATCAGGTTACTGTCTATAAGGATCTTATAGTAAGGTTTTCTTATTACTTTAAAGTATATTTAAGACTGCGCCTTATAGCTAAGGCCTAGACAGCTAAGAGACTAGCTAGTTTTAAGGAGATACTCTCAGCCCTTCAACCCCTGCAGGTATGAAATCTTTCTTCCTCTATAGCATATATACTAATTATTTAAAACTATACGAATTTGCTATTCGAGCTCTATAAGCTATCCTTAGGGGGTTGTTCTAGAGCAAGGCCTTAGAAATATTGTTAGAGAAGTAATCCCCCTGGGCACGGATTCTTAGGGCATAGACTACGTCGATCTTGCTGTTACGCCGAACGGTATCTTGAGAGTTAAAAAATACTTCAAGTTAGTCTTATTCCAGAGATTTAGTAGAGACAATCTTATAATTAGGGAGTAATTGTTTGATAATCCTTGTATAAAGAAATACCGTGGTCTTACTTAGGTCTTATAGTGATATATATAGCACTATTAGTTACTACAGACTAATATAGCTTCGGGAGAATAGTACGAGAGAGAGATCGGGAAACTACAAGGACTTATTAACTTATTTCAGTAGGCCTAGTTTCTAATAGTCAGATTGTATCTAGTTTATTTTGTTATGGGAAGTACGCTAATTTAAGCTTCGTTAGAGATATATTACTTTTCCTTAACTCCCTTTACTAATATATCTAAGCCCTATTCCGAACCGCGGGGATACTACTCGGTTATATCTGACTGTCGTCGGTCTGTCCGTGATGTCGCCCTTCCTACAGCGACCTCTATAATCCAGCGAAACCTCGGCATATCGATAAGAATTAACGTATAACCTGGGCCAGTACTAGGGAGTCAGAGGTATACTATTACATGGGGTTTTTCCTAGCTAGAGGTTTAATAGTGAAGATACCTCTTTGTCTGCTCTTGCTGTCACCAGTCCGCTTAAGTCCGAGATTAGGAGCCCTGAGTCTGTCTCTCCTAGTACATACATGGTAGCAAGCTCCGCCAACCCCACTCTATACTAATACCAAATAATAGGGGTTTCTAGGTTCGGGGCCGTACACCCGGAAGGCCTTCCTACCCAATACCCTAATGTTTCTAAATAGATATTTAGCCTTAACCTCAGAAAAGAGGAAGAAGTAACTAGATACTATGGGGTTGCTTTTAAGTTTCTAAGTTTGGATATCTGCCGCCATATCGCTAGCGCTCTTATCGACTACGTTCTAACCCTAACTATAAGAACCACCCAGGGTTCCAAGGGTTCTAAGTCAGAGTTGTTTCTTTACGAGTTGGCTTTCTGTAGACCCAGCAATCTAGATAAAGAAGATTAGTTGATATTTCCCTCGCTTGTTGCAGTCGCTGATCTCTTTAAGCTTATATTTCTATCCTAGTTTATCTTATTTGTAGGCCTGAAATTAGGCCTAATAATCTTAAACAAGTCTTTCAGGACAAGAAGAATCTAATATCATTAGCGCATGTACTCAATATCTTTAATAGTATAATAAATACTTAGAGGAAGGAAGAGCAGTACAAGACTAGGGAGATTAGTAAGTATCTCTATATTGTAAATACAGATCTTTAACTTATATAATGAGAAGGTCCAATCGTGGACGTTACATATTTTAACCTCTTGCCTTTATCACAGACCTTGTTTAATAAATCGGCCGACGACCTAGCCCCTTTAAAATATTCTTCCTTTCTACTTCTAGGTAGACTAAAGATTAGAGATAAGCAAAAAGTCCTTAAATACTACGACTATACTTTAGGTTGTATCACCCCAGCCTCTCGCTACTTTGTTATTACGAAATTAATTAATACTATCCTATCTAATAAGTAGAGAATATATTCGTACACGGATAAAGATAAGCCGCAATAATAGTCTTCCGAAGTCCCCTACAGGTACCCAGAGCAACTTACAGTAAGTAGTAAGGCAACTATATAGTACGGTTATTGTCAATACAACAGCTAATATCTATAGAATCTATTAAGTTCGTAATCCATATTATTCGCGATATTGGGGAACATCGACAGCTCCGGATAATCGCTAAGTCTGTTAGAGTGTCTAGAAATACAGCCGATATCTTAAATAAGATCTATAATATATAACTGCTAGAGAAGTAATTTAGGCAGGGTAAAATTGGTACGTAACCCTAGCCGCATATATAGAGCTCTAGCTTATTCACCAACAGATAGTGAGAAATAGGTAAAAGTTACGTTCAGGGTTGAGCGTACTAAGAAGCCCCCCTATAGATTACCAGTCTAGGACTTGCTGGCGCGCCAGCTGCGCGATAGTATAGTATATACAGATCCCACGGAGCAGCCAAGTTCGCGGCATCCGATCCCCAGGGCCGAACTGCCCCTGCCTAGTACAGCATTGTTGATTATCCCTAGGAAGGTCCGTGCGTACTGGCTACTGTAGAAGAATAATCGGCTTATCCGGTTAGTGTAGCTGTATAAGACAGAATGGGCCGAGATTCTAAAGAAAGATATAATACTACCGCTGTAGGTGAATGAGAAGAGTCTTAAAGGCCGCGACGTAAAGTAGTTGAGAAACCAGGTAAAAAATCTGATAATAAAGTTTTACCGGTATGCTGCTCTCTATATCCTCTGTCTCTAATTTATTAGAAGCTAATGTTTGTAGTAAGCATAAACAGCTTCCGCTAAATTTTAACAAGGTGATATTAGGGTAGTATTATAAGGACCGGCTAAAGAGATATAAAAATAGATATACTAGTGCCTACTAGTCGGATAGATAATAAGGTAGGATGGGAGACAGTCGGTTAGTCTCGCATATCTAATAGTGAGGAGAGTTGGCGCGCAGGGATAGACAGTAATAATTAATATGTGATTGCCAGTAAAAGCGGATCTTAATAGAAGAGAGAATATGTCGGTGTTGTCTTATGGTCTGCTATATTTTTGGATGCTATAGTAGCTACCGTAGAAGTATAGAGAAATAAAAGTTATTAAGTTACTGTTGGCTATCAGTACTAATCTATATAAATACTATAAGGATTTAGCGTAAGAGGTGTGTTTTCGTGGGAAGTTTTCCTGACTAGTGAGGAGTCCTCTAGTATTTAAGATATTATCGACCGAGGGCTAATTAGAAGTTTCTAACAGGAGCAGATTATATACGTCTACTATCACTTGATAGAATAATAGAATATTAAAGAATATTCTAATTTGGTAATTGAGGCTGAGAAAGAGGCTGGCACTATAATAACTAATTAACAATTAGAGTGATGTTGGCTTTTTTAAAGGCATCTGAATATCTGTGAGAGCGACCCAGGGGCCCGTATAAAAAATATATAAAAGATTGCTAGATATAGGCCTAGTAACGCGTCCTAGAGGTTACCTCGTAACTTACTTATGCTATATCTTAACTAAGATAGTAGAAAGCCTTCGACCGGAGGAGAGAGGTAAGTATTATAGCCTAAAAGAACAACTATATCTTTTTAAGAACTCTAACACGAACTGGGTCAGGAATAGAGATTTAAGAATAAGGGGTCTTCGCACGGATATATTCTATTATTCTATTTATCGTAGTCTTCTCTTTTACATCCTACGTCCAGTCTAATATCAGATTTAAAAATGCCGTATTTTCCGGGCAGACTTACTTCCTCCAATATCCTAGGATATTAAAGCCTTGTTATTACGTGATAATCGGCTGTTTATATAACTATGTTACTTAGTCGATCGCGCTTAGCTGATAGCCTTATACTATAGAGAGAAATACTTACAGCGCTACAGTATTTTGTAGACACAGTCGCTTGTTATTCTAATATTAACCTACGTGAGGCTCCAGAGGAATATTTAATACTATATCTATCTAAGAAAACGCGTACTAATAACTTTATAGTTCCGTGCGGTAATCTATAACTTCTGTGACAAGATATCTAATATTACGAAGGTTATTACTACAGTTATCTAGGAGAGAGAAAAATTGAGAGGCTTATTGATAGCTAAATAGAGGCTACTTCGGAATCAAGACCCGTCGTACCGTCTATCTAAAACTATAAAATATAAATTAACTGTACGTGACACCGAGCCGAATAGTCTAGATATAGAAAATATAGATAAGTATCTAAGGAGCAAGGATATTAGTTCTTCCGACTCCCCTGTAGACCGGAATTATACTAACTCTTTAACGCGCAGTCTAACACGCAGTCTAATGCCTACTGAATCCAAGAGTTCCTTAAGAGAGACCTTTATAGACCCGATACAATCGATCCTTCCCTACGGGCTAGGCTAAGATCTTACTCCCTAGTTATCTGTATCGAATTACTTATTTACTATACTATCTACTGTGTAAGATCTAATCTTCTATATAATGTAGATCCTCTATAGGCTCGCTAAATATCCGGATAGAGTACTAACGACAGTTTACTAGAGAATTCTTTTTACTTTATATAGAGGAAGCCCAGCCGCGCTAGCTTTATTATTTTGCGATTAGTGGTCTGATGGTTTAATATAGATACAGATCTTTACGAGAAGTTCTTCCCGTAAGAGTAGGGTAATAATCCTTACTGCGCTAGCGTATATAGGAGCCTGGTAATGGTACGATGCTTAGATAAGGTTTATGTAGAATATACAAGCTACTATATAGGGCTAGCTTATAAGCCGTCGCGGTGCTGTAAGCAGGGTTCTAGACTGTATAATATTATCGGGAAAGTAGATAAGCGGAGTTGGAAGAGTTATCCTCGAGCAGGATAAGATATCTAGTATGATGTATACTAATCTTTCCGAAAATAAAAGACAGTGTTGGAGACTGAAGCTGAGCACGTAGTTTAGTAGAGATTAAAGATTACATTATATACTTGTAGGCAAGCTGGGGCTTAGTATTTTATTTCTCCTCTAAATCTGGTATCTAATTTCTAACGGATAGATTCCTTACTAGCTAACAGCAGTAGAAGCTATATAAAAATAAGTAAAGAAGAGCTAAGTAAGGTTGTCGAAGTAATTTAAGCCGAATCTAAGTATACGCGATTTCTACAGATCCTTAGTTAATAACTAGAATATCTAGTCTATGATAAATCTTAGATATCTTAATTCTACGAGGATCTGAGATAAGAAGATTTACTTTCTAGGATTAAGATATGTAATTTAGAAACTCTTTATTCTGTGGAGGAGATAGGCGCCTCTGTTAGAGTTAGGTTAATATAGGCTAACAGCACGCTAGAAATTACTATCTAAAGATACGTTTGACGCTGCTTTAAATAATTTAAACTAAAGTATTAAGGAGGATCTATTGCAGCAAATACTAATACGCAGCAACGAGGGTATCTTAGTAAATAAAAGTAAGAAGATTATATATAATATATTTCAGCAACTGCGCCCCGGCAACTGGCTAGATTTATGGACTATCTCGGTAGCTATGTATCTATTAGATAAGCCAGCTTACGTTAAATATAGATTTAGCGTTTTGTTAGACGAGATTAGACTAGACAGTCTAATGTAACCAAAGAAACAGTCCCTAGTAGGCTTGGCTAAGACTATTCTCGTCTTCCGATAGGAAATTAAGATATCAGACAGTACTGTGGCTTCTTTAATGTACTACTACCCGATAAACCAGTAAAACAGTTACTTCTTTCTCTTGGAGATTAACGTGTAAGAGTATACAATCAGTTATTATAATTCGGCTAGGTCTTTAAATACTATGCACGACAGAAACCGCGTAAAAGATTTAGTTTTAAAGGAATTTAAGCGATATAGTTACTTATATAGTAAGAAGATAAGTGTCTGTCCCGTAAAAGCGCGAATAATCTACTAACTCTAGGATTAGCCTATTCTATAGTAATAAGATGGCTGGAGCTGTGGCTTTCGCGTAGTCTAGATTTTCTAATGTCTAGCTAACGGCTTACCGATAGGCTGGTTTGAAATAGGACTTGATTCTAAGCACATAATTCTTGAGATTATAGAAGATTTTACAGTAGCTGCTAAGGAGAATAGAATATAAAGATCTAGAGGACTAGAAAATAGGAGAAAGAGAGAAAGAAGATCGTAGAAAGACAGGGCGAGGGTAAAGAATAAGAATATAATAACTTTATCGGACTAACCCTAACTTAATATTCTTATGTACCTGTTTGCGGACGATCCGAACTTAATAATTAGATAGGAACTTATTTATCAAAAGTTATTAATTCTAAAATATTAATATATCGCCCTGTACGTGTATTAGATAACTCTATATATTATATCTATTTTACTGTTTGTTCTTTGGTATAGGACAGCACCACGCTTTAAATCGCTCCTTATATACAGGGCAGGCGGGATATATATTATATATAGGTATCGGTTGTAACGAAAGTAAGAGATACTATATAAGGCGGACGCCCTGCATGAATTCAACATAGATATAATAATAGGAGACCGAGGTTGCAGCGGCCGGGAAGCTTCAAGCAACAGTATCATAGGCCTGCTATATAGCACCCTGCCAATATATATGCACACTTCCTAGCATATTATCGACTAAATTATCTATAGTAGTCTAAATTATTAGCTCCTTAACGCTGTACCGTGCATTAGGATCCTATTCGGGGTTATTTAACCCTATAAGTAGGCCATTAAATGGCTGTGTATTATAGTATTTGGACGTCACAGAACTCGCCCGCATATCTAGTTTATTTATCTTTTTAGGAGGGAGTGATGTTCGTGTGGCCTCGTTATTAGGAACTCTTGCAAGCATTTCATTATCGTATTACCTAGGCTCCTACAGTTCCTTATTAATCGCCTAGGAGATATTAGTAGTAATATAGTACAAGGCTTTAGAGGAGATTTACCATACCCCCAAGGTTAGAACTGAAGGCTTATCTTAAACACGGACACGATATTCTCGTCTATTTTCGATGTAAGAGATATATAGAATAGTCCTAGAGCACTGTTAATAGTTTTATTATCAGTAGTAAAACCTAGGAGGGTAATATAATAGAACTACCTTTACCTTTCAGCGATAACACTCAGCATAAACTATAAAATAGTTTCGTCGCATATAGACTGCTTCTAGAGTAGAGAATACTGGTCGACGGATTAATAACACGCAGAAGAACGCTAGAATTTATATTATTAAGTTCTCTATTCCAACACCGCTAATTATAAGAATATATTATCGATTAGCTGATAAATATCCTAGGATAGGCAGCGGGTGCATCGATAAAAGATTAGAGCATCACTTAACATTAGTACTGTATCTTTACCCTACTTCGCTGCGTATAGCATATACTATATACAGAGTAGATACTGTTATTAAATACTAATCAAGACCTACTCTTAGGTCCTATTTATCTTAGCCTATTATAGAGGCGCCTTTGTATTATCCTACTAAGATAGCCGGCGGCGTTGTAGCCCCACAGAAGTAGATATCTCTATTCGTGTACGAAATAGATTTTCACTATATCGAATATACAAGTAGCCGCTTTTCTAGTTATATATTATAATGTTTGCTCTCCAGCACGCGCGGCGGCGTGCTATATCTTTCTAAGGTATAGAGCGGCGGTAAGTCCGGTAGTCACAGAGAGATATGTATTTCCAGTTTAATTAGCACGTATGGATTCGGTTTGCCTCCACTTATCCTAGTCTTTAATAGAGAATACGCTAGTACTATTGTGATATAGTCGCTGATCTCTGGCTGCGCGTTTATTCGACCTTAACTAGAGATAGCTCTGGTTTATTTCGTTAGGGTAGTTAAGAATAAACTAGAGATATACTACATCTGATTTACGCGTAGTAAAGCTACTAGGCTAGATATATCGCCTGGAACCTGTACAGTATGGCACTATCTAAGACTATAATTTAAATATGAGATATCTCCTTGTATTAATTTTAAAACTTATAACAGATATTCCTATAGCGTTCCTTCTATTACAGACCGTCAGTTTTACTGCTACCAATATAATCCGATATAGTATCCGAAAAGATTCACCTATAAACTATGCTTTAATCTCAGCAATAGAAAATAGCGACCTTGAGACTGTGAAATCATACATAGACCGAGGTGGTAATATTAATATCTAATTGGCGGATGCGGTACAAATACTACTACTTTCTATTGCTGCTGCCAAAAATCAAGTATATATTGTTTGATACCTGCTTCGCTGTGGCGCCACCGTCGACAGCTAGGATAAACATGGCTATACAGCTCTATCTTAGGCAGCAGAACGAGGTGCGCGAGAAATCATTAAATTGCTTATAGAAAATAGTGTAGGGGTTAATGTTAAGGATACAGAATGGTGAACTTCTTTAATATAGGCTGCTTGAGTGTATGCTGGTGAGGACGTAGAAGAGTATCTCCGATTACTTGGAGTAAGAAGCTATCTAGGCTATATATCTTATGTAAGGACCTTATTTACCGTTATCTCCTAACTGGAGTCTGCTCGGTGGGAGCCTGTATATTGTTTTCTTAGGTTTGTTTAGGGGAAACTAGAATTTGTAATGGTCTATATAAAGGCTGTAAAGCGGAAAGCTCGGTAGTATAGTATCTATTAGGCGGGCGCTACATGAATTCTCCTATATCTTGATTATGATATACTCTTCCTACATAACATGCAGTATTATTAGTACTATTGCTATATATAGTTTTGATACGATATATATATCTTCGTGTCGTTGTATGTATCTATAGTCTTAAGTATTAGTGCGTTTATATATATCTCTCTGTCTACTGTAGCATTGTGTATTATTGTATAATTTCATATATATCTCGTTAAAGGGAATTATTTATTTAACTCCTGCTCATAACTTCGGCGTCATAAGGCCTATCTACTATCCCGAAAAAACTGTCTACCGCTTATATAGTTAAATAGTGATTTCTTTGTCGACGTACTTGTCCGGGAGTGCCTAAAGATAAATATAACTAATAGAGATCTGCCGAAGGGGCATTAGATACTTACTAGTAGGTTAGCCTCTGGCGGAAATATAAAGTCGACAGTTTTTAAAGTCCTGTAATGATAAAAGACTACGATAACACGTATCTTAACTAAGTCTTTTTTCTTAGTATTTAAGAACGTAAGGAAATAGGACAACACTCGTAACATGGTAGTTTAAAGATATCCTGTGGAAATAAAGTGACTTAGATAATCTTTAATATGTAGCATCTATTAGGAGTAATAATAATATTTGATACGGCAGAATCGAAGGAGAGTAGGAGGTTAAGAGGCTTTATTTTATCGCCTAACTAAAAATTTATATGTCTGAAGCAGATAAAACATTAAAAATAGGAGAGGTGTCTGACCCTAAAGTACGGCTGGGCTTTATTTATTATATTTGATACTGTGGGTATGATATCTCTGTAGGTATGCCCCGGAGGTATACCTACGGGGGTATTATATCCACAGTATTAAATAGGATAAACTTACTATACCCACAGCATTAAATATAACAAACTTACTATACCCACGGTATTAAATATAACAAACTTACTATATCTATAGTATTAAATATAATAAACTTACTATACCTACGGTATTAAATATAATAAACTTACTATACCCACGGCGTTAAATATAATAAACTAACTATATCCACGGCGTTAAATATAATAAACTAACTATACCCACGGCGGCAAATATAACAAACTTACTATATTTACGGTATTAAATCGTCTATATCTAAACGATATCTAGGTGGGTATACCCCGGGGGTATACCTAACTATATTCGCACCCGGACCTCCCCCCAGGTCCGCATAGTTAAGGGCTGCCGGCGCTAAACCGCTTTTAAGGGAGGTCCGCGGGAAAATAAAGGAAAATAGGATCTCCCCTAAAGTTAATAGTTTCTAAAGCTTTTTAAATCGGGAG